>JAQBSW010001829.1:0-120127 GCA_029291075.1 Eudiplozoon nipponicum
GTGCAATCCACTGAATCATGTTTTTTAGAATGATAAAGATACAAGGAAATAGGACTTTATATCGTTCTAGGTCATTCACAATCAATTTCCAATAAACGGGTTCTCTTACTCGAGTTCACATTTAATTCCAGTTCATCCGCTTCCCGTTTTCGAACCCTAGTAAAAGTTATATTAAAAATTTGGCCTAATGATTTGTCTTTCCATTTTACATTCATTACATCATTCCCCGATTTTATTTCAATCGAATCTTTAATTAATCTTTTTAATCTGTTGCGGTTGTATGAAGCGATGCTTTTGCATCCATCCCAGTCTATTTCATGATCTGTTTCCCTTGAATGCCTAGCTAGACCTGATATTTGATTTTGTCCGTATTCGCAAGCCGTTTTGTGTTCCCCTCTATGAACCTTTATCGGGCGCATGGTTTCGTGTATATACCTGAGCTTGCAAACCTTGCAAGGTATCGCATATACTCCTGGTGTATTTATTGGTTCTATTCTTGCTTTTTGATTAGATAGTTTATTGCTTATAGTTAGCGATTGTCTTAAAAATATTTTAATATTGTATTTAGCTACTATTATTCTAATTTTTCTGCTCAATTTTTAATCAGGTAATACCATAATTCTTTGCTTATCTAGTTCTGTTTCCTTCTTTACTTTGTTTATTATATTACCATTAAATCATAGCAACATCACATTTAATAATCTATCTATTATACATGACGGATAGCCGTTTAGTTCGAATAATTCCCTTAATCGCCTCATTTCATTTTCTCTATATTTTAAATCCACTATTCTAAGATTCGTTAATACAATGGGTCTAAGAATGTCCATTTTCATTCCATATGAGGGGACTGAGAAGAAATTGAGAAGGAGTCCTGAGTAAGTGTCTTTCCTAAAAATATCTCTTTGAAGTCTGGGTCCATTCTGTTTTATTCTCACTTCGAGAAAGGGTAATTCATCATTGATCTCTTTTTGTATTGTAAAATTTTATTCACCTAGCTGATAGGCCAACTCTAGAAATATATTTAACTCATTATCTCCATGAATCCAAATTAGAAACATATCACCCAGGAATCTCACAACCAAATTTCGCTTTAGAGGAGATTTTAACAACTAATTTTTTTTCAAAAATGTGCATAAAATTATAAGCGACCGAGACAGATATTGGTTGTCCCATAGGGACATCTTTAACACGTTTATATAATTATTTTCTGAGCATAAAGTAAGTGGAGGACGTACAAATATTTAACATTTCCATAAAACTACTTAACGTCATTGTACTACCTTCTATTACCTCTGGAATCTCTGTTAGACAACGCTTTACACTTCCTAATGCTGCTGCACAGGAACATTGGTATAAATTGATGCAATACCCAGGCTTGCCATTCTATCACTCTCCAACAATTTGTATCTACCAATAATGTCAATAAAATTATGTGTTCTTTATAGTATAAACATAAAAATGAGCACATTTTCTAATTCTGTTGCATAGAAATTTAGACAATCTATAAGTTGATGAGTTTTGTACATTCACAATTAATCTAAGTGGGTTAACTTGCTTATGAATCTTTACTAAATCATAAACTCTCCGGGGGACTGTATCACGTTGTATTAATGAATTCCCAAGTCCTGAATCTAATTCATCCGACTTAATCGTTCTTTTGATTATATACTTAACCTTTCCTTGTAACTTACCCGTTAGGTCTTTATATATTTCATTATAAACTTCAACATTATTTAATAACTCATACCCTTTAACCTAATAATCTGACTGGTTCATTAATACTGTTGCGCTACCTTTATCCACCTTAAGGCATACTATTTTTTTGGATATTAATTCCGCTCTTAACTATTTCAATTCATTATTCGGCTTGCATCTCTCCTCTTTATGCTCTAACACCTCTTTGGACACATACAATACAAACCTATTTTTAACTTTGTCTGGGAGGACCTGGGCAGTCTTTACTGTTTCTGTAATTTTCTCATTCTTAGATATATATTCGTTACGGATTGGCGATAAATTAAACAAAAGTTTGGACATGATAGAATTAATTTGTTTATTCCTCAAAGGGCAATGAATTCTCAGGTTAGCTAGTTTCTTCTCATGTCTCTGTCTAGCTTTTTAATTTCTTTATCCCTCACACTGTCTGTAAACTCCTTTAATGTATATAAAGTCCACCATGTCTAATTTTGCATGTAATAAAGATCTTATTTTCGTCTAATCTCTAATCAGTTCAAATTTACGTTTATTTAGTTTATCAATTGATATTTTATTAACTGTAAACAAAGCTCATGTTTAAAAGTATTTCGTACATTATCAGAAACCAATAAAAGTTTAAACCTAAAGCAATTCAGTATAATATTGAATTTTAAACATTTGTTAAAGAACGAGATATTTTCCACTTTCATAATAGCCTACATCTTCTGATTCATAAGTGTGACTTCTAAGGTATCATATATGTCTGACAGATATGATTTGTATAATTGGTGAGCAGTGTGAGCTTCATATGTTGACTCTCCTCGAGTTGCGTTCGCGGAATGTTGCTTTGCGCAATAACTTCACTCTCTCTCTCTATCAACGTAACTTGCAGTCTTTGGTTTATCCTTCAGGTCGTATTTGAACTAATTTTTTACTAGGTACGCAATACCTCGTACGAATTTGCATATATAATAGCTCTCCGAATAAATGCAATATCTGGCAATCAAGTTTGGTGGTTTTGCTCAGTTTCGAATGTTAACTTTAATTACCGTGACATCGAAACATTACAGTTATAACACACATTTTCTTTATTTTCTCTCTCCACTACGACATTCTGCACATTAGATGAAATTGTATATACCGGGAATTCGAAATAGTTGCAATTATACTGAGGTAAATGTTGGTCTGCCAATTGCAGTATATATATATATATATATATGTATATATATATATATATATATATAGGTAAATTTAGTTTTTGAGTGAGGGTTCTCATGTGCTCTAAGCATATAAGTTACTGAGACAAATTCTTTGTTTAAAACCATTGGTGAGTAATAAAATAACTAAAGCATAAATAGAACTGTTTCGTAACGCGATTACCACATTGGCTTTGCTGTGTATAAATGTGATTAGAGGCATGATGATGGAACCGGAAATTAGGTTCCGAAACGTGTCCAGTCAACGAAGATTTGATCGTACCTGATTTACAGTGGCTAGTATAAACAATGTTGAATCCTTAAGCCGAAAATTATGCCGATAATAAGCTCATTTACAAAACTGTTCTCATTGTGTCATAGTCAATTTTGGAAAGATTTATCAAATGTTCCATTTAGAGGACAAACAACAAAATGCTGTTGGATAGAATACCTCAAAATGACAATAAAACAGGCAAGGTCATTAGAAAATTTTAAAGTGTATGTTTACGAATATCTAATAAATAATGTTTCAATAATTTCTTCTTAAATCGAATTGAGTGTAACAAACGCAATATTCTAGTTCGATCAATATATCAAATAATTCCTTCGGTTAATTGCTCGACTTGCACCAGAATTGCACAACCATATTTAATAAGAAAGCATATTTTAAAAGATAAAAATTAAACTGCATGAAACAACATTTCACATTAAAAAAACAAAAACTTGAATATATCATCATTATCGATTTCTTACAGTTTCACAAGCATAAAATCAGCAAGTATTATTTTGGCTGTTTTTAAAACATTATTAAAGTTTGGAATCTATTCTCTTCAGTTTCTACATAAGAACGTTAATTTTTTTTAATTTCGCAGATAACAGGCAGTCTTTTGTCCATGAAGTGAATTTATATTCCTTGTAATCTATAGATGTCCTACTAAACGCACCTCATAAAATGTGAACGGTTGTACAATATAAATACTAATCGCCATTTGAATCACAAATTCGAAATGTCAATGATGATCGTCCCTGCCAATTTTAGAGACTGTGCTCGAATGCCTCAGGATAAGGCCAGTGCCATGTTGTCTATTCTATTTTGACAGATTGCGATGGTGTATTAAAAATACATTACAGAATGGTAAAACTATAGGAATGCGTGAAACTAATAAAATATGGTAAAAGTTAATAAACAAGCATTGGCTGTGCGGGCGGTGATAACAATTATTTACATCAAGGTTACCATCTTGACATCAACACTTGGCACATTATGGACACACATTTGTCAGTATAATTAAACGAACATTGGTTGCGCGGGGCGGTGGTAACATTTATTATAATCAAGGTTGTGATCTTTATATAAGCACCTGACCCATTAATTACATACATATGCCAGTATAAACTAAGAATTTTATAGTGTAGAAAAGGCAATTCATCCAGTAGACCAGTTTCGTCCTTATTGGGAACTCATCATGTACTGGCCAGAATTTGCCGCGGACAGGGCTCGAAACTGGGCATATATATATATATATACATTCACTTAAGATACATGATTATTGTGTAAAATGACAAAAAAGCATGGTCCATTATATGGTGAAAGAAATACTCGGTCTCCATCTGTGACTACTTCGATTTAAAATTTCATTTGCACTTGACAGTTCGTGGATTGTAACAAATTTCGATACTAGAATCAGATGTCGTTGAGCTTTAATTAAGACCATTGCTGGATACTTCAGAATATCGCCCCTAAACAGGATAACTGGCTCAAAATTGGCGCATCCTATGCTTTGCCTATTATATACTTCTCTTTGCTAGGAATGCTAAACATTATTTCACCAGCAAAAGATTAACTTCAAAAAGAAGCAAGTTTCTATTTTCATAAATGGCAAACGAAATTGTCAGACTCAGCCGTTTGTTATAAAATGAAGACTTCAGCTTTTTCGAAAATGATTGCTTTGTTCTACGTATCAAGTTACACCCACACATATATATATATATATATATATATATATATATATATATATATTATCCTGAATGATCGAGTGAAAACTGCATGTCAGCATTTTCTGCCGTGGAATGTGCCAGGCGAAGAAAACGTGCACTGTTAAACGGTAAATCTAACATTTTCAGAGCCATTGAAAAAATAAATTGGAATTGTTCATGCATTTAATATTACGTTTAAAACTCTGGATTTCGGTTGCTTCTCAAAACATTGGACACAAAATTCCAAAAGTTTATCACATTTATCGACACTGATCGTATGATATTTTTCTCTCAGCTTTATGATCGATGTATTGCCGGGTATGAATATGTTAATTACACTTAGTTGATTATTGCGCCCTGGTCAGTTATATGTAGAATTGGCAAGGCAATATTTGAACTCGAACGAATTCCGTTTAAAGTGATAAAAGTGGTTTCTGCACCATTGAATCTGGGCAATTCCTGCACATTTCTGTTATATACCGTTTTATTTGCTTTCCGATTGTCGCTACTGTGGGAAAATCCGAGAGAAATTCAATTTAAAACAAAACTCCTTCAAATCAACACAGATCTGTCATTATAAAACGGATAGCACGCCACGGGATAAAACAAGGTTGAATAAAAATATAATTTTAGGATTTTATAACATATAAATATATATGCATTTAAAGTTTGATATATTTATTTACGAAGTAATTGCTTTTGGGTTGCAAAAAAACACGAAGTTGAAAATATTTACTCATTTTTACAGAAAAATTAATGTAGCGATCTCGATATAAACATCTTTCACACACGTTTGTCAGTATCAACTAAGTACTGCACAGTTCAGAAAAGGCAATTCATCATAGAAACCAGTTTTGTCCTTATTGAGAACTCGCCCAATAGTGTCTAGTATTTGCCGCGAACAGGGTTCGAACCTAGATACATCAGCTTCGGAAACCGTTGCTCAAACCACCCTGAATTGCCTTTTCGACATTATACAATGCTTAGTTTATACTGACAAATGTATTTACATAATCAAGTTTTTATATCAAGATCGCATACTTGATTTAAATAATTGTTATCATGGACTGTGCAACCAATTATCAGGTTATTATATAAATGTTCATTTCAATAACACTTCCACATGCATCGTGGTGTCTGTTTCACAATAACAGATTCAAGATGGCTAGTTGGAACTCTAGACATAAAGGGATCTCAAGTAAACTTCACCAAAAGTAAAGGTTAAGCAAGAAACTTTAGTTAGTATTTTTTTTTAATTGTGTGTAGTGAGTGGCAAGGTAGTTCCTTGGGTTATTTCACAAGATTCCGAAGCAGACGTGCCCAGGTTCGATTCCTGTTCGCGGCAATTTCTCGACAGTTAGTGATGAGTTCCCAATAAGGACCAAAACGTTCTACTGGATGAATTACCTTTTCCACACCAAAAAAACTTTGAATACACTGAAAAAGGTATGTAAGTGATGGATCAGGTGTTTATATCGAAAAACGCAAACTTGATTAAAAGTAATTCCTGTCACCACCCGTCAAGCCAATGTTTGTTTATTTAACTTAACGATATTTTCTTTGTAAAAAACTATAATACACCATCTCGATCAGTCAAAATAGAATAGACATCGTGGTACTGGCATTATCCTGAGGCATTTATGCACCGACTCTAAAATTGCCAAGGACGATCATTATTGACATTTTTTTGTGATTCAAATGACGATTAGAATTTATTTTGTACAACCGTTCGCATTTTATGTAGTGTGTTTAGTAGACAGCTATGGATAACAATGAATATAAATTCACTTCATGGACAAAATACTGACTATTATGGGCGAATAAATTTTTTTAAATATCAGCGTTCTTATGTAGAAAGTAAAGAGAATGAATTGCAAACTTTAATAATATTTTAAATACAGCCAAAAAAGTACTTACTGATTTTTATGATTGTCAAACTGTAAGAAATCGATAATGACGATATATTCAAATTCTTGTCTTTTTAATGTGAAATGTTGTTTCATGCAGTTTAATTTTTATCTTTTAAAATATGCTTTCTTATTAAATATGGTTGCGCAATTCTGGTGCAATTCGAGCAATTAAACAACCGAATAATTATATATCTTGATTGAACTAGAATATTTCGTTTGATGCACTCAACTTAATCTAAGAAGAAATTATTGTAACACTATTTTTTAGATTTTCCTAAACGTACACAATAATAATTGTTAATAACTTTGCCTGGTTTATTGTCATTTGGAAAATCTTGTTTCAACGTCATTTTCAGACAAGCAGCTGATGGAGGGCTTCAAAATGAAGGGACAAGTGAGAACCCATCAATTAAGGCCAATAATAATGTAGCGATTAGAGTTTTTTATGGCAAAATGTTTAATTGACTTTTATGTTGTCTTATTTATGCATCGCAGATTTGCACAGCATGTCTCAAGAATGTTCATACACATTTTCTTTATTTTATATTACGGGATGCGTTTCAATAAGGCCTTGTTTAATGGTAATATAATATCATAAAATAAACATTAGTCATGTTCGTACTAACCTGCCATTTACCAACTTTGATCAATTTAAATGTCTCTTGAACGCCTTGGACCACACCGAAGAGTATATAATCGTTTTATCTGTCTTTAAAAATTTTCCCACATTAGCAATGAACGAGTATACAAATGAAGTACCAACATAAGCATAGCATCGCCATTTGCAAAACGGTCTTGTAATCTCATGCTGTTGTCTCTAACGTATTCAGATCGGCTCTCATTTGCTCTACTTGGTATGGCAGAGTAATACAGCTAAAATATTATGTAACAAAAGCTAATCATCATTTGGCATCACATCATTAATAAATAAGTTAACGAGCATGCTTCAGACTTGTATCAGATCATTACGATAATTTGTGTTGTTAATCGTTGGGCAGTTCATCAACCATTGGATCTATTGGTCTCAAACTTGTTTTTGAAGTTCGATTCTTACCTCGCGAGGAATAGATTTTTCTCGTTTTTAGAAGAATAAAATAGGCAAACTGATGAAAAAGTCAAAGACACGACATCTTGTAACTCAATTTGTAAACAATGCTGAATTATCACTGACTGGCAAATGGTAAAAAAACAAATCACACTATTTGAGTTGACTATCGACAAATTGTGTGATCTCTCTTCGCATCGCCTGTATATACACGATGCATTTACTGTACAGACACATGCTACTGTACTCAAATGGCGTTTTCCGTCATTTTACTGGCTGACATTTATTGTCGCTCTTGAGTTTACTAGGTAGAATCCACCAATAGTGGACGCTTAACTTATTTAGTGGATCTTCCTGTTCGTCAGCCTCTTGGAGTTGCCTCATAAATAATCAAAAAGAATCATTGTGGCGGTCCACCTAGCAATCGCCACATCCTGTAGTAGTACTAGTAGTAGTAGTAGTAGTAGTAGTATTACCAGTAGTAGTAGTAGTAGTTGTTGTTGTAGTAGTAGTTGTTGTAGTAGTAGTTTTAGTAGTAGTAGTAGTAGTAGTAGTAGTAGTAGTAGTCGTAGTAGTAGTAGTAGTAGTAGTAGTAGTAGTAGTAGTAGTAGTAGTAGTAGTAGTAGTAGTAGTAGTAGTAGTAGTAGTAGTAGTAGTAGTAGTAGTAGTAGTAGTAGTAGTAGTAGTAGTCGTAAATATAATAGTACTAGTAGTAATAGAAGCGGTATTAGTAGTAATAGAATTCATAGTATTAATATTAGTATTTGTAACAGAAGAAGTGCATGCAGTAGCAGTATTAATATTATTGGAATTAATAATATTTTTTTTGTAGTAAAACTAGTAGTAGAAATAGTAGTATCTTTAGTAGTATTTGTAGTTGCAGTAGTATTTTTAGTATTACATGCAGTAGCCACATTTGTATTATTTCTATGAGTAGTATTAGTTTTAGTAGTATGAGTTTTAGTGGCAGTGAATGTTGTAATAATATTAGTAGTTGAAAGAGTATTAATATTAATTGTAGTATTAGTTGTATTATTATTAGTAGCAGTAGTATCAAAATAAAAACAATAATTAATGTTATAATTGGTTTAAGTATTAGTAGACGAAACGATTGTGGTTTTAGTAAAAGTATTAATAGTAGTAGTAGTAGTAGCAGTATTTTTAATTGAAATAAGAGTATCAGTAGCATTAGTAGTATTAGCATTTTTATTAATTGAAATAAAATTAGCAGTTGCATTAGTAGTAGAAGTGGTACTTTTAGCTGTGAATTTAGTTGTATTAGTAGTAATAGTAGTTGATGTAAAAGTAATATTAGAATTAGGAGTAGCATTTATATTAGTAGTAATAGTAGTAGTAGTAATAGAAGAAGTATTCGTAGTGGTATATTTTGTGGTTTTAAGTATTCTATTATATTTAACACTTTTATTGGAAATGTATTTCTTTTCTCTACAATTTATTTGTTTTACCTGCGCGTTTAAGTTCTTTTTATAAAGTCTCATACTTTAATAAGTTTGATTATCTAAATGATCCGGTTGTGCTTTATCGTCGAAGTTGAACAGTTTCTTGCAACTGCACTAACATATGTCACTGGAGAACATCCCCAACTGTGCAATTCTTTCCAAGATAATGTAATAGGTGAGTTCAATCGAGGAAAATTAATAAGGCATTTGCAAAATTTGCGTTTGCTCAGAACGGTTACCGTTAACCTTTGCAGCTAGGTTTGTTTTTCTCATAAATTGCATAACCTTAATTAAGTCTATAAATGCATTAAGATTGTTCCTTTAATAATGTCGTTAAATATTGTATATTCCTGGATGTAGAGAACTAATGAGTATGCAATTGTGTATTAGGAATTGCGTGTCTAGTAACAAATTAGTTCAAATTCGCCCAGAAGGACATGCAAGCAGTAATGTAAGGTACAATCCCGTCTACCTATGCGTTTCGTGCTTACTGGCAGGCCATCAGAGGGAGCCGATACAACGCCGAAACGAAATTATGCATAGTTTCAAGGAATGTGGGGCAGTGTGAACAATGAAAGTGTGACTAAGCAGCACTAGAGTCAACTTCAGAAAAGGCCTTCTTCAATTCCACTCCAAAGCCAACGCGTAATATATAACATGTATCAAGCCTATGAAGTGTACCAAATCCATGATTTTTCCGAGGGTATATAATTTACGAAAATTGTGTATAACAATCGTTTGTACATCTGTATCTCTAGAAATGACTTGAATTTTGGCCTTCATCGACGTCAGTTATCAAATAATAATAAAATATAATGGCCATATATTCTTTGTTGCAATTTTCCACATTTTACATACAGTCAATTGAATATTAAATCGGATTTATAGGAAATTCCTTTAATATTGTTAAAATATATGTAATGCTCAAATGCTCCACACATATTGCGTCATCCGCAGAGCAATTTTCCATGCGTGATTTCGCATATCCGTCTGGTTTTATGCATTCTTACCAAGCGGCAATTAATTAAATAAAAATCGTGAATGAATCCTTTGTCTACTAATAGTAGCACGACATATGAGGATAAAATTTATTCGTACCAAAAATTCGTCAAAAATGTAATAACAATGTCTAGTAACTATTTTATGTACGAGAATAGTTTAACTGCAAAAAATAAATCAATCATAAGTTCACAGTAAAGATAGTAAGTCACAGTTGTAGGCATTTACGCGTGTTATTAAATTAAACATGGTATAATTTCACATCTCTTCGGCAATCAAAATTTGACTTACAGCTTGTCAATTTCTTTCATGAACAAATACTACTCATTAAATCAAGTCTGCGATATAAACAACAATCGCATTGTATTAAACTAGTTGTCCAACTACATGGCAAAACTACAGTGAGTCTCACAACGTATCGTTAAATACAATGCGATTGGTGTTTATTCCAAGCTCGCAAACTTTATTTAAATAAATGTTACCACCACCCGCGCAATCAATAAATGCTTATTTGTATTATCAATATACTTCTCTGCTCGAAATTTTACGATTAAATAGTAATATTTTCTGGCTGAAGTAATTTCTTGCTTGCTTTATTATTTTTAATTTACATCTCATTTATGGTTAATCTACACACAGCGCAGTACACCTCCTTTATACATTTTAAATAAAATCGTGTTCGTGGACTTCAGCAAATATTCAGACTGATATCACGTTTGCAGCAGTACTATTGCATTCGTTTCCCTTGAGTAGATGTCTGTTTTTAATATAATAATAACATTATATCCGTAAAAGCTTCTTAAGATTACGCTGAAATTATATATATATATATATATATATATATATATATATATATATATATATATATATAATCTGTGGAATAGCAGCATTGCGTAGTAATGGCTGTTCGATTAATAAGTGCTAAATAATAGAACTATTTAATTTTAATAATTGATTAAAAACTTTATTAATAAATTAAATGAAATGCGTAATTATAGTTATGAATAAAATCACCTGAAAATAACAAATTTTGTATTTAAAGGAAGCATATTTATATATGATACAATAGACAGATAGGAGGTCGCATTTCGTTATTCAGTGACCATTTTTCGTGAAGAATATTTTTGAAGGACCATTTAAATTATAAACAGGTAATATAATTAAACAATCTTTCACTGCACGGGTGATGGTTACAGTTCTTTTAATCAAGTTTGCGAACTTCTGGTAAATATCAATCCCATTGTATTTAAACAGTCGTCGAACAACATAGCAAAACTACCGCCAGTCCCACGCACTGATACGTTTCGTCCTTCCATGATCATCGTCAGAGTACGACAGAAAACTAATAAGCAAGGATCAAACCTAAACGCATATATATGGATAGAAAAATTAAATGTTTATATTATTAGATAATTGTATATGTGGTAAAAGCTGCAAAAAGTTAAAGTTCTTGTCTGCATAGAAATTGTGCATACGACATTTCCAATCAAGTAAAATGCATGCGAGACTATTAGAGGTAATAACCGCATATCTAATTTTGCTTTCCAAAGAACTGCAATGCAGTTTGATCTTCGTTAGTCAGTTCGCTGTCGTACTCTGATGATGGTGATCATGGAAGCTCGGAACGCGTCAGTGCTTTGCGGCTGGCGGTAGTTTTGTTATGTTGTTCGACGACTGGTTAAATACAATGCGATTGGTGTTTGCTTCAAGCTCACAAACTTGATTTAAAGAATTGTTACCACCACCCGCGCAATCAATTATTGTTTAAATTGTATTGCCTATATATGTATATGTGGCGAAAGCTTCAAACAGTTAATGTTCGTGACTGCATAGAAATTGTGCAGCCGACATTTCCAATCAAGTTCAATGTATGCAAGACTGCTAGAGGTGAGAGCCGCATATCTAAATTTGATTTCCATATATACTTAATGCGGTTTGATATTCGATAGTCAGTTGCCGTCGTACTCTGATGATGATCATGGAAGGTCGAAACGCGTCAGTGCGTTGCGGCTGGCGGTAGTTTTGTTATGTTGTTCGACGACTGGTTAAATACAATGGGATTGGGGTTTACTTCAAGCTCGCAAACTTGATTTAAAGAATTGTTACCACCACCCGCGCAAACAATTATTGTTAAATTGTATTGCCTATATATGTATATGTGTCGAAAGCTACAAACAGTTAATGTTCGTGACTGCATAGAAATTGTGCAACCGACATTTCCAGTCAAGTTCAATGTATGCGAGACTGCTAGAGGTGAGAGCCGCATATCTAAATTTGATTTCCATATATGTCCAATGCGGTTTGATCCTCGATAGTCAGTTTGCCGTCGTACTCTGATGATGATCATGGAAGGTCGAAACGCGTCAGTGCGTTGCAGCTGGCGGTAGTTTTGTTATGTTGTTCGATGACTGGTTAAATACAATGGGATTGGTGTTTACTTCAAGCACGCAAACTTGATTTAAAGGATTGTTACCACCACCCGCGCAATCAATTATTGTTTAAATTGTATTGCCTATATATATGTATATGTGGCGAAAGCTGCAAACAGTTAATGTTCGTGACTGCATAGAAATTGTGCAGCCGACATTTCCAGTCAAGTTCAATGTATGCGAGACTGCTAGGGGTGAGAGCCGCATATCTAAATTTGATTTCCATATATATTCAATGCGGTTTGATCCTCGATAATCAGTTTGCCGTCGTACTCTGATGATGATCAAGGAAGGTCGAAACGCGTCAGTGCGTTGCCGCTGGCGGTAGTTTTGTTATGTTCTTCGACGACTGGTTAAATACAATGGGATTGGTGTTTACTTCAAGTTCGCAAACTTGATTTAAAGACTAGAAGGTCAATTTGGCCAAAATAAGGGAGACTCAAAATTTGTGTAACTGAATAGTAAATATGTGTGCAATATTGACCAATTGGATAATAATTTTAGCTGCTAAACTATAAAACTTATTGTGAACGCAACTCATCTTAACGAAGCACACGGATGTAGCTATAGAATTTTTAATGGGAGGGGAAATCAATTATTATATTCGTGCACCTAATGATTACAATCATTCAGACTATTCAGAAAATTTTGTAACTCCATTGGTCTGTGAGTAAGATTGTGTTTTTTAGCTCTTTACAAAAGTCTCATCATCATCAAGAAGTCTCCTATTTACGTTGCTTTCCGCTCTCCTCACTGGTTAATGTACGATTCTGCCAAAATTTTGCTACTGTATATGATCTCTATTTACAGAAACTTAGAGTTATTGGTTAATAAATTAAAATGTGCAACGTGAGCTTTGGAGTCTGAATTTTTAGTCATTTTATACCAACAATAAAATGATTTTTTTATAATCCGCCATCAGTTTGGATTGGTATTACAGATATATCCTAACTTTAAACTTGTCATGATCAATGAATTTTTAATATTCTTGTCAATCGCTATTGACTCACGTAAACGAGCCTCCAAAAGGGACGATTAAGATGACCAAATCTCCATCCAGACCTTTTACAAGATTCACGTGAACGTGAAACCGAATATGCTACATTTTCGTACAGTTTATGGCCTACGCATTAAAGACATTGTTTAAATCTACCAATTTAGAAAGCTCAAAAATTGCATTAATGATTTAAAATTTGCGGGGTGGATTCATGCAGAAATTGAGTGATGCATGACGGATCACATATTTTAATATTCATTAAAATCGGTATTTCTTACATTCACTGTATTTTCCGCGCCCTTTGCAGAAGTGTAACTTATGTCCGATCGAGTCACACTTGTAATATTAATTGAAAAATAATTTGACAATTTTTACGTAGGACCCACTTTTAAAAAATCTTGGAAATTGCGGCTTTTCTTTACCTTGTTAGGTATTCCTGTGAGTGTGACTAAATAGTGAACTCAATCAACCTTACTTTACAGATCAGGTTATACATAATGGTATGATATAACACGTTTTGAGGGTTTATGTGTTTAATAATAAACCACTGTGGATTCACTCACAATGCAAAGGTGAAGAGAAATGGAAGCAAATAAAAGATATATTGCGTTTTTCTTTGACGTTTGCATAGTTTTCAGCCAGCATAGTTTCGATAAAGTCCATCGAAAGACTTGCCCTGCCAAATTTGAAAACAAAATTCGCTTTGATCTGCATCCAATTTTTTTATAAATGGAATTGAACCTTTTGTACATCATATATAGGTAGATGCATTTGATAATCTAATTTATGCTTATTAGAGGACATGCACACTTGGTTTTTAACGAATAAGATTAATTTCGCACGTACGTCTATAAGTGAAAAGATTTTCCTGTTAAAAACACAACGTGCCAACAGAACGCTGTTCGTTTTTCAGTAAGACTAGATGTGTTAGTATGCCTACCAATTTGGAAACTATATCGATAAATCAACTTTGTCCAGAACTGTGCAAGAAAAAACATTATTTTCGTGCACCGGCAACATCATAGAGCTATTTTAACTGAATTCAATACTATGCTTATTTATATTTCATCATTTATAACATAGTGGATTTATATATATATATATATATATATATATATATATATATATTGTGTGTGTGTGTGTGTATATGCGAGTGGGTGAGTGTAGATAGATGAGAAAGAAAAGCTGTAATCCATGGAATAACATATATTAATCAATATTATTTCTATCTAAATCTAACATTCCGAATTAGTTAGTGATATTTTTGTTCATTCAATCATTACTTCGCATTTGTCGTAACCAATCCCATTTTCGCTCAGTCTGTTTTACTATTACGCAATGAAGACTACCTCTTTTTCGTTAAACCGCACGATATGTCTTCTCCTCTATTTTGAATGTGTCCGCAATTACTGCGTTTGGTATTCTTTGAGACATGTTGGTGTCGCGGAATATATATATATATATATATATATATATATATATATATATATATATATATATAGTGGTGCACATTTTATAAGGACTTTTTTCTATTTAGAAAATTAATTTTTGTGTTCCATTTCTCTGGAATATTCATTGCTAAAACGAAGCAAAAGCGCTACTGCACATATACGAACGTATCTTTTTAATTCATTCTGGTATAATTTCTTTTTAAACGAAAATTGGTTGGTAATAAAATATTTTTGTATTTGAAGACCAATTATCCTACAAGCATTGTCGTTAAATAGGATAAATTTTCAATAATATTAGTTGTTAAATTTCATTGATCAATAACGTTTCCGTGCGTCTAATTTGGGCGCTGTCGGAAAAATGTGATGAATTTAATTATAAAATAGTAGTATAGTTAACAGAAATAACACTTCCTATTCTGTATCACATATAGGAGCACTAGTTTAACTGTTCTTTACAATAATCAGCCCGTATAAAAGATAAAGTAATAATAATTATATGTACTGTGGAAAAAGATTAACACCGAAAACCCACGAAAAATATCGTAGATACTTTAATTTTTTTGTATTTCATTCGCTTCATCTCATGCTAATTATTTTGTTTTATCATTATGTTCGTTGTTTTGTCTTTATTCTTGTTTACAAAAGCACTTCTTATAATAAAGAAACAAAGGTACCGGAAAAGTTCCACAAAATTAGCAGCTAAGCATAATTACATTGAGCTTTATTCGACGTAATGAGAAAAGACAAAATGTTTAAGTTAAAAAAAATTATAATATTGTAAACACCATTTAGATATTGTTTGTGGCGGAGAACTAATCTATACGCAAGTATGTATTAGACGTTGCGAACCTAGTAACAAATTTGTTGAATTGTGACCAGAAGGATAAACCAAAGACAGCATGAACGGAAAGCATAGTCTCTTGCACATTCCTTTCGTGCTTACTGGCGACTCATCAGTAGGAGCCGGTATTACGCCCTTTTAACCACTATATATTTAGGTGAAGAATGTGGGATAATAGGACGGTACAACCTCCCGACGAATGTGAAGCTAACCTCATTTAAATTCTCGACGTTGCCACTTCAACGCTAACTCACTCTGTATAGTATATATATATATATATATATATATATATATATATATATATATATATACACAGTATGTAAGGATACTAACACTATGGCTATTGTGTCAGTACCCGATATCAACATTATAATGTTCGTTTAATTATAATAAACACCTATTTATTATAGGAATTTAGGCGTTATTTATTTGGATTTGTATGACATATAATCATTTAAGTTGAAATATAAATCGCAAAAAGTACACAACGTACAAATACAATTGGTTCAGACGTATATTAACGATAACAATAAAGAATTTAATAATTCTTTTGAAATACAAGCCTTAATAAAATTCAATGTACCCTTTTTATGTGCAAAAATAGAAAGAAATTTTATCAGATACAAGAAACGCTTCTTTCTCAATTTCTTCTCAATTATCTACAAATGAACATATCTTTATTTATAAATAGAAAGGCAAAACAAGATAGAAATACGTATACATGGGGAGAGTGTGAATAAAGAAACCAATCAATTCAGTGCGTCACCTCCAGATCAAACTCAATGCCTGAACATGCTTCTTCTGTTTGCATAAATCAAATGAGACAACATCGTAACTTAAACGCCTGCTTCAAATCAAATGGTGAATACACGTCTGCAATTGCGCAACATATCGTTGAAACATCCCACGTATGTTCTCCAGACGTAGCATTTAAAATAATTACTAAATGCAATAACAAAAGAGAGCTAGCCACATACGAAGCCTTATGGATTAACAAATTTCAGCCGGATTTATGCAAGCAGAAGAAGCATGTTCAGGCATTGAGCTTGAACTGGAGTTGATGCCCGCATTTAATTGGTTTCCGTTTTTCACACTCTCTCTATGTTTACATATTTCTATATTGTTTTGCCTTTCAAATTTTATATAAAGAGAAGTTCATTAGTAGATATTTGACGAGAAAGTGAGAAAGAAGCGTTTCTTGTATCTGATAAAATTTCTTTTTTATTTTTGCACATGAAAAGGGTACTATGAATTTGGCAGTTATCACAATAAATAAAATCAGTAGTAAATTTAACATTCATATATTTGCGAAATCACCACACAAGGCAATAAGGCACCAACGTGGAGCATCATTGGATACAAACTGTTAAGTATTCCCATGTAAACAAACTATAGACTGTTTAATATGTCACTTTCTTTATTTAGAATAATTTAAAATCCCCAGGTACGTGTTTGTTAAACTATCTAAAGGTATTATCCTAAGGAAAATTGAAAAAGGGGCATTAGGACAATAGATTTCGCGAATTTCGCCACTGATCAGTTAAAATTTCACCTTAGAGGGCTGAACATCGCCCAAACTGGTTGGAACTCAGTTATAGATGCTGCATATCTTTGAAAAATAAAAGAGATTGCAAGTGATTCCCTTCAACAAGGAATCACGGAACCCATTATTTCCTCGAATTCAAATTAACACTCGTCTATTGGTTCAGGTTTAATACAGTAGCACAGCCTTCTAAGCTATAGTCTACAAGCATATATTCAGTATTGTATAGGGCGAATAACTTTCTAAATTTTACCTTGGACAGCTTTGATCACCATTTATTATTGCGAGATTGACCTCAAAACCAATCCCATTTTATGCACGTGTCAGTAGAATTTAAACATTGCACAAGGTATCGAAGGTAATTCATCCTGTATACTGGTTCTGTCTGTGTTAAAAGCTTTTCTAATTCTTCAAGAATTTTGCTTCGGACGGGCTCGAAATAGACAGGTTCGCTGCGGAGACGGTGACTCGATCCACTGCACCACCTTGCTGTACATAATTGCTACACACAATTTGCAGTAATATTTTAACTTTCGTTCATTTTGGTTGGACTTTCTTTCAGTTAGAGAAAATGTGGAATCTCTTGACACGGAAAATTTCAAATTTATCATGTTTGATAAGACATTTTGATTGGATACAATGTTTTTGATGCGTTTCCCAAAATCGGCCTAATTGCAATAATATACATTTTTAATTTTATATCTTTCGATAATAAGTTTCCCTTTATTAATGGCCAACGTCTCTTAGTGCGGTCAACCATTCTTTCAATGTGACTCTTAGCATAAGTTTGATATTAATAGAAACGTTAATGACAGCGTCATGAAGATAAATTTAATTAAATTCCGTCCAGCAATCAATTTCAACATATAGGCTTTTAAAAAAATTAATCGTCCACCCAAGCTTTATTAACTATCTACTCAGCTCATTAATATCCAGTGTTATACTATTTTTAGAGAAATCGATGTTTCTTCGGTCAATTGAGAAGGTAAATTTTGAAACATCGAAAAAATGTAGAATGTGCTCTTCAGAAATGCATCCTATAATCATGCAAATATGGTTTAAAATATCAACGAACCTAATATAGAAACAAGAGAAGCGCCCAAATGAAACGTTCCCCAATCTAAAAGATAAAATTTATGTAGTTCAAAAATCAGATTAATCTTTGAAGTGCTAATCGCTTTCAAAATAGTTTAGAAAGAAATAGAGTAAAAAGCTTCTGAGTTACCCTGAAAGACTAGTATCGCATCTTCATTTTTTCTAATATCTCGAGTAATTGCATACTACCGCAAGGAATTAATATTATTAATTAATCGAGCCATCCTTCGTAAATTCATACTGACTTACATCTATGTCAGTTGCCAAATTAAATTCAAATTGATCTAGCATTAATTGTTCGATTACCTTCAATTGGAAAGGGATCAATAAGATGCGTATAAAATAATTGGCGTCAGTTGGTTTCCTGCCTTTATGTAATGGTTTAGCCATAATTGTTAATATGCTAGATGGTATTATATCATCACTCAGAATTACTTTTAATGTGCAAATTTTATCCGAGAAGGAAGTAGGCAATTGAGTTATGCTAAGATGACACTTAATTTATTCCGATTTAATTTTTACCAATAATTCAATTAGTATTTCACAATCGAATATTTGCTTTTTATCCTGGTTATGCCGAAGATCAGGTAACGCAATCGAATATTGTACACTGTTTCCCAAACAAAATTCATAGATGACAGCACCGCGCAAGGATGCTCTTCTTCATTAAAAGTGAAAATTTATTTTAAATTCACTACCCGTCTTATTGAAAGGTAAAATCAGTTTACCCCTCTCATTGTACTTGCAGCAAACATTCAGTAGATTGTAGCCAATTTTTGGTATATTTTTAAAATTAGTTAATATAACATTTATTTTATCTGAGACGAATTAACAGTAGTAACGATAAAAATTTAACCATATATCATATCTAATAACTTTATTTTAATACTGCTAATTGAATTGTATTTCACCACAATCTCACAAGTTATCCTTAATTTACACAAATTTATATCCATCTTTTAGGTATCGTACCAATAATAGAGGAAGATTGAATAATATATATTTAAAATAATATATATATATATATATATATATTTATTTATTGATTTATTTATAATATGTATTTCTTTAAATATATTATTATTCTTTTATTTATTAGTTGAATATAAATTCTTATCAAATAGCTAATAAATATGGATACTAAAATAATCAAACATAGAAAATAGTGTCCATTTGAATAGACAACGTTAAACAATCATAGAACTTCAAAATTTTACGGATTAAAAAATGTAATTGTATCTTATTCTTATTATTATTATTATTATTATTATTATTATTATTATTATTATTATTATTATTATTATTATTATTATTATTATTATTATTATTATTATTATTATTATTATTATTCATCATCATTATTACTATTATTATTATTATTTTTATTATTATTATTATTATTATTATTGTTATTATTATATATTATTATGTATAGTAGTAATAATAATATTAGTGTTAGTAGTAGTAGTAGTAGTAGTATTGATAATATTCTTAATAGTAACAGTATTAGTATTATTATTATTATTATTATTATTATTATTTATTCAGAACTGAATTTTTTCCAGTAAACATAAATTATTCTCCTGAAATGGACCAATAGAAATATGGCTTTGTAGCCCGTGAATGGTATGCTTCTAGAATTGTTTAACGTCGTCTAGTTGAATGGACATTATTCTAAAGTAATTATTCTAAATTCGTGTAAACTAAATATTATTCTATTAATGGTTTATGTCTTCTGAAATCCTGTTGAACTGGTTTTAACGAGTCAAATGATCGAAAACCTGTAATCAACGAACTAGGCCTAAATACCAGGATACCTATTTGAGAATCGATGAAACTACCTTTCCGCACAGACCAATAGAGGTAACACGCTTGTTTAGTGAACTTATGACAAATGAGTAGCTCCAAGACGAATATTTTAGAATTCCACGCAAACAACGATAGAAAATTTGTACGAGAACCAGGTTTATTGGACGATTCACTTTGCAGCGTGTCTACTAATAGCAAAGTACCAGATAAGCAATTTTATTTGCAAATCACCAATAAAACGAGTAAAACTAATTAGATAAATTAAACAAACATTGGTTACGCGGGCGGAGATAACAATTATTATAATCAAAGTTTTGATATTTATATAAGCACCTGACTCATTAATTTCATGGATATGTCCGTATAAACTAAGAATTGTATAGTGTATAAAAGGTCGCGGACAGGGCTCGAACCTGGGCACGTCTGCTTCAAAATCTAGTGCTGGATGATTTGCCTTTTCTAATTATTATTTCTAATTAGGCTGTGAATTAGAGCCCGAATGGTTTAAATTTTGATTAGTTATTAGTTAATAAATTAGTAGTACAATACACGACAAAACCTAGTTTAATTTAAATTGAAAATAATTTTTAGAAAACATGTGACAACGAAACGTAAACAGGATCGAGCTCAAACTATACATAAGAAGAAAAACATGAAAAGCTTAATTAGGTTGGATATAATCTTCTGCTCGAAGAATATGTCACACATAAGTTCAACATTGAATTATAAGTTTAAAACGTGAACGTGTTTATACTTTTGTGTATTAGGTGTTGCGCACTTAGTAAAAAATTAGTTCAAATTTAATCAGAATGATAAACCAAAGGCAGAATGAACGGAAGGTATAATCTCATGTGCATATTCATATCGTGCTTACTGGCGACTCATCAGTAGGAGCCGACATTACGCCTTTTACCCACAATATTTTGGTGAGAAATGTGGAAAAATAGGATGGTACAATATCATATACGAATGCGTAAACTTGCAGTAGTGAAGCTTACTCCATATAAAATATTTGACAATGCGACTTCATATTAAACTCACTAAACATAATATACATTCCAAGCCTGTAAAGGATAACAACACTATGGTTATTGTGTCAGTATCTGATAGCAAAACTGGTTGCCGAAATGGTAGATAGTACCAACAGTATGGTTACCGAGTCGGTATATAGTGCCGACACATTAGATTTCAATGTATAGCAAAGTTCATCATAATTGAGAATTAAATCTATTTTTGACTCCAATTTATGCTTTGTTTGAACGAGTTTTGTGTAATTTAAATTATGAGCTCTAAAATTCAAACAGCAGTGTTCATGATGACAATATAATTATTGACTGTATGCCTTGTTTTCCTTATTATCATTTGTTACGTCAAAAATGGGGTTTTATTAGCAGCATTTATATGATAATGTTGAGCTAGATCAATCAAATGATCGTATACAGCACTTTTAAATCTATCCCAATGTGAGTAACTTGTGTTACCAAGTAATTGGTACTATAATGTAATTGGATTTGATTATAGAAACATGTTCCAAAAAAGGCTGTGAAATCGAGAGAAGTAATTTTTCTAATCGCACACTCTAGTTTCTCTGGTGAAGTAACTTGAATTTAATTTTACGAGTATGGAAGTCTAATTATTATTTAGTAAATTTTTGTAGTTAAACTCTAAATATGGCTGTTAGTTACTGTTTGTTGCCGAGAACCATTATATATGCAAGTATGTATTAGGTGTTGCGAACCTAGTAACAAATTAGTTCAGTTGTGATCAGAAGGATAATCCAAAGGCAGCATGAACGGAAAGTATAATCTCATGCACATTCGTTTCGTGCTTACTGGCGACTCATCAGTAGGAGCCGTTGTCACACTCTTTAACCACTTTATATTTTGGTCGCCAGTAAGTCCAAACTGAATGTGCATGAGATTATACTTTCCGTTCACGCTGCCTTTGGTTTATCCTTCTGATCATAGTTGAATTAATTTTTACTAAAGATATGGCTGTTACTCTTAGGCGTAGTGGCTGAAGGTTAGCCTGAACAAAATTTGATTAGTAGGACAAATTCTGAAATCCGTCCAGTTTGGCTCTGAGTGCAATGGTGAGACAGAATTTATTTGTAATAATTACTCCAAGGTGTTTTATTGACTATTTGAAGAATGATATTCTATATGTATAGAATGTCGTCCGTGAGTAATACATTATTACAGAATTTTGAGAAGGTTGGTTTAGATGTGTTCGTCTGATGTGATAGGTTTTATAATATGCAGTGTTTTTAGTTATTCCTGGATAATAAGCAACGTCTGACCTATGCTTCTTGGGTTGATTGGAACAACTAGTATGGTGTCTTCAACATACTTGATAATTCTACCATTTTAATTGCATTATTCGTCAAACGGAGTACAAATTTTTTCAAATTGTCCTAATTTTGGAACCTGTGAAACAGCAGAATTGATAGGCAGTGAAAAAGTTGGCATTCCTTCCAGTGTGACTATCGATTTCATTTATGGCAAGTTTTTAAAAATGAATCATATTCTGATTGTGCATAATTTTTTTGTTGTGAAGTTCATTAACGATTACGCGCATAGATATTAATTTGCTCAATTAACAAAATCGTAGTTGGAGACCTACGTAAACCTACTCTTCACATAAATATCTTTCCTATTATTGTAGATTTCCTTACTGCCTAGAGAAATTGATTGTCGAGTTTTTAGTATTTTGCAAACGTATTCTCTATTTTGGTACCATATCTTAATTCTTCTTTATTAATCGTATATTCTATTTAATTTTCTTTCTTTGTAGTGCAAGTTGTGATAACACATGGTTAATTATGATAGGTGTAAGTTCCGTAATTGATTAGTCGTAAGCACGTTGTATGTGTTAGAGATAGTGGTATGTTCGCATTAGAATTGTACATGTTGCTGATTTGTATAAATAGAAGCTAGTCTGTACTTCTAAGGTGCGTGAGAGAAACTCTTATGGCAAGTGTATTGATTGTTGTTGTGATAAAAAGATTGTTCGTGATCTAACTGTGGCATGAAATCGCAATGTGCTATATATGTTGCCATATCCTCATCAGTGAATACGAAGTCAAAGTAGATATTTCATCTGATTGGCTGTACAATTTTGGGTTTAGTCAAGATTGACTTAAAGTAGTGAAAATACTGTAAGTTGAGTATAAGCGACTGGGTAGATAATTGGTGAAGTTAAAACCTCCTATAAGTATTCAACCGGTGAAAATGTTATCGTTTCGCTATGTTTTCCAATGGATTGGAAAATGTCGAATCAATATTGTATTGTATTAATTCAGGCGCATGAAAAATATAAAAAGCTATTTGCTTCTTGTTCTCTATGTAAAATTTCACTTCAATAAGATGGCAATCCTGATTTTCGCCTTCACCCATTCTTAACAAGTATTTTTTTAAATATCGATTTATCGTTAGACGCTATTTTGCAACACGATAAAATTTACTCATCACTGCATAAAACAGAGACTGCAGAATATACTCGCGGCAACACTAAATCGATTTTACACATAATGTTGAATATTGCGTCAAACTAAGTCTCTCGCAAATTAGATTGGCCAAGTTCATTTCGACAACACCGTTGTTTAGTTTTTTTTAATTCTTTGTTCATTTATCTATTAATGGAAAACCGCAGTAATATAAAATTTCCCAGCAACAATACACGCAATAATAAATACACAAACCTGAACTACCTAAATTGCACACACACACACACACAAACAAACAAACAAACACACGTATAATCATTACATAATGTAGCAAATAAATCAAAGAATCGGTCACTTTCTTATTAAGAACTCGTCAATTCCCTAATTAAACAAACAATGGTTGCGCGCGCGGTGATAACAATTAGTATAATCAAGGTTGCGATCTTGATATACGCACCTGACCCATTAATAACTTACACTTGTCAGTATAAACTAAGAATTGTATAGTGTAGAAAAGACAATTCATCCAGTAGAACGGTTTCGTCCTCATTGGGAACTCATCACTCCATGTTCGCGGAAAATTTTGACCAGTTCGTGATTAGTTCTCAATAAGGACGAAGCTGGTCTACTGGATAAATTTACTCGATCTGCGTTTTGACTAACGCAGGAAGTTCTCCAGTAGTTTTCTTTCTTCAACAAAATATTTCGGCTGTCTTTATCGGCAGCTTTCTTCAGTTGGTCCATCCTCACCAGTTTTAAAAAAACAAACTAATAAATAATAATAATTTTTTGAATTGGTAAGGATGAACCAATTGAAGAAGGCTGCCAATAGAGGCAGCGGAAATATTTTGTTGAAGAAAGGAAGCCACTGGAAAACTACCTGCGTTAGTCAAAATGCAGATCAGGTAATTTCGATTAATCCAGTTTCGCAAAAATATTTTTCTTTTTACTGGGTGAATTGCCTTTTCTACACTATAGAATTCTTAGTCTATACTGACAAATGTAAGTAATTAATGGGTCAGGCGCTTATATCAAGATCGCAACCTTGATTATAGTAATCGTCAAGTACCTGGCAAAATTTTCTTCGACAGAGACACGGGCAGGAGACAATTAGCTTAACATAATTTAACTCTTTAAATATACTCAATTCTTGCCAAAAACGTTCATTCAAAATCACTTTCATGTGTGGCATGGTGTCCGCCTTTTCGTGACAGATCGAAGATAGCTACTTTAAACATTTGGTCTCCACCTGAACCAAATGCCTACCAAAATATAAGTTTCCATATAATTGAAAATTATATACAGTTTGCGTCAGGATTGACGCAGTGGTTGAGAGAAAGACTTACAAGAAAATGTGCTCAGATCTGAGTTTCAGTCGCGGCAAATTTAAAAGGGACCCATGAGATTTTATTAATGATAAAATCGACATACTTGCTGAATTTCCTTTGTTGTCTTATGCAATGCAAAATTTATTTTTAAAACATAAGCGCAGTAAAAATCCTGCCATTATACTTAAATTATATATTTATATACATCCTGGGTTTTCATTTGATTATGTGGGTGGCAACTAGTCAGACTCAGATCTACTTCTATTTCTTGTTTGTGCTGATTATTAAGGATATATGCGTATGTGTCTGTGTGTGTATTGATTTCGGTCTTAATATATATATATATATATATATATATATATATATATATATATATGCATGCATTTATATACATATATATGCATGTACGTATATACATATAAAATGAATTAAACAACTAAATTCCGGCTGAGTGAGTTAAAGGATTACTGATCGACTTGATTCACATAATTGCATATGTTTAATGTTATTTTGTTGTCAGCGTTGTTTTTTTTTATTCACAGCTACCTATGTGGTAGAGAACTAATAAAATTGTTCATTAGGTGTTGCCTACCTTATAACAAATTAGTTGAAATATGACCAGAAGGATAAACCAAAGTCAGCATGAAGTAGTGGAATAATCTCTTACTAGCGAATCATCAGTAGGAGACGGTATTACGCCCTTTACCCATTATATAATTTAGTGAGGAATATGGAATCTCTTATACGAATGTGCAAACCTGCAGTAGTGAAGTTAATTTCATATAAAGATTTCGAAAATGCTACTTCAAAGCCAATTCACTATATAGAATATATATACCTAGTATGAACACGGTACCAACACTATGGCTATTGTGTCAGTAACCGATACCAACATTATAGTACAGAAAAGGTACATGGTACCAACGTGATGGATATTTTATTGAATGATGTAATGCTTACCGCGAAATGTGATAACTGATATCGATCAAGGCCAGGGTGTATGGATTTACTGGAGTAACAGGTGTTCAGAAATAGTTGTAATTCTCAATTTCGGTGAACTATAGCATACATTGATATCCATATTGTTGGTGCCATGTACCGACTCGGCAACCATAATGTTAGTACCATGTACCTTTTCTGTACTATAATGAATAACCCAAAGACAGCATGAACAGAAGGAGATTATACCGTCCTATTATCCCTCATTCATCACCCAAATATATAGTGGTTAAAGGGCGTAATTCCAGCTCCTGCTGATGAGTCGCGAGTAAGCACGAAACGAATGTGCATGAGATTATACTTACCGTTCATGCTGTCTTTAGTTTATCCTTCTGGTCATAACTGAACTAATGCGTTAATAGGTCTGCGACACATAATACGTACTTGCATATCCTTCTATTTCTATTTGAACTAAATTGTTACTAGGCGCGAAACACCTTACACATAATTAAATAGGAATATTTTTTTAGAGTACGTGCATTATGCATTAATGAGAGTAAATGGAAGTCAAAGATGAATTTATACACACACAAATACACACACACCCCCGCGCGCGAGATTTACTAGTTTATATTAAATTCATGTACGAACTACATTTGATTGTTTTGTTGAGTATTATAGATGGTGCAGATGACGTCAGAAAATCCGCCTGGTATGAAGTAAGATTTCCAGAAACAAACGTTTCCATCTATTTTGTAAAAGATCTTCCCTTTTCCACAAATTCTTGGTCTACAATGCTGTTGGATCCGCTTCTTGAGTAAACACCCGTCTGCCATGCACAGTGCATTGAGAAGTTACTGCATGTGCATAAATAAACGATGTTGCTCAGTTCGATTGCAAACAGCTTACTGTCTACACTTAAGTTCTACAAGCGTTGTGATGTATGAACACAAATCAGTTTGTTATTAAGCCTTCAAGTAGCCCCTACTTTTTTTAACTCCTCGAGTAAGTATTTCGGATAGTGAGTGCAACATAACTCGACCATCAGTAATATCATTAATGCTCAGCTAACTAAGCCATACAAATGAGCACACGAAATGACTACAAACGTTTGAACCCTAGCGTGTAAGTATGTTTGTGTGCGTGCATTTTAATGTGTGTTTTGGACTTCTTGTTCGTTGTTGTCTAATTTTACTTCTTGTCTCGACTTAATCTCGTTTTCGTTCAAAGAAACTACATGTCATGCTAGCTTTTACTATCGAGTTGAGCTATGGCGAAACAATGGCCTCTTTAGCTTTATTGTATATGCTTGTTCTTATGATAAAATTGTGTTTCGTAGCAAAGTTTGCTTTTCAGTTAAAATCAATGAGTCACAAAAATGACTGGATTAAAAACTATTCACAAATGCTGAACTAATTCAGCCGACTTTTGACATGCATTCTATCCTGTGCGAGACAAATAATTTCTCAAGGAAAATGTATCTGAAAATAGACCAAAACTTTATTATAATTGTTGACTAACATTGGACATCTTAAAAACTCAAATGCAATGAAATGTCGCACGTATGATTTAAGGCACTTATTTAAATCTCGGATATGCGTGCGTGCATTTACTGCATATGCTCGTGTCTGAAACAAATCGCGCCGATGCATACACCAGTGAACAGAGACACGCACCTACACACGCGCGGACGCCGAAGTATCTTAGATAAAAGGATAAACGATTTGTGACCAACTTATTATCTTTAATGTAGTAGATATCACGAATCTGCTAATAGATAATTTTTATCATGTCCATTGCCTTCGAATATTACACAGTATATTTCTAATTAGGAAGAAAACATTAATAAAAAAGTGGATAATGGCCATTTATTTCGAGTCTACTAAACTTCACTTTACAATCTTTCATTTATATACATCCTGGGTGTTCATTTGATTATGTGGGTGGCAACTAGTCCGATTCGGTTTTTCTTCTATTTTTTCTTTGAAATGACTATTAAGTGTATCAATTTCGCAAACTAATTAGTAATTGTTATAACCACCAGCGCAATCAATGTTCGTTTAATTAGATAAATGTTCATGTCAACACCACTTCCCCATGTTTTGTGGTGTCTGTCTAGTAATGAGAGATTGGGGATGATTAGTTGGAACTTTATGGCTAAAGGGATAAACACTAATCCCATTTTATTTAACCAGTCGCCGAAAAACATAGGTTTTAAAGAATTTTTACCTATACCCACGCAATAAAGTAATGTTTTAGTGCGTGCGATTGGTGGTAGTTTTGCTATGTAGTTCGATGACTGATTAATTTTAATGAGATTGATGCTTACTTCGGGCTCGCAAACTTGATTTAATGAAAAAATAGAGTTGACCTAATGGGACAGCCAATTTCGACACCATGAGTGAGCATCTTTATGCATTACTTGGAGAAAATATTTTATTTATGGAGCATTCAAAGTCGAAACACTATGCTCGACTCTTCAATAAAAAAATAATTGATATTTGAAACTTTGGCAGTTGTTCGGAATCCTATAGAGGATGATATCGTAAATTAATTAGACTTAGCTTTTCAAATGGTTGAATTCCAAATTGCAATCGAAGGAAAGTCATCGACGAATTTAACAAATGAATTTACAAATTTTTGTCTTAAAATCAATAACAAATAGAAAACTTAGTCTCTCAGATATACAACAATTTAGAGTGAGTTAAGTAGACTTCGGTAAATAATCAATGTCAATATGTACAGTTCCAAAATAATATAAACAAAAATGTTGGATTTCAAAATTAAATTTAATCAAAATTTTCTATACGTTTAATCTGAAATAATGAACGGAATCAAAGGTCACGGTATTACCTGAATGCAAACTGAGCGGACAAGTAAATTCAATTAAATAATAATTGATTGCGCGGGTGGTGGTAAAAATTCTTTAAATTAAGTTTGCGAGCTTTAAGTAAACACCAATCCTACTGTATTTAACCAGACGTCGAACAATACAACAAAACTACCGCCAGTCGCAACGCACTGACGCACTTCGACATTCCATGATCAACATCAGAGTACGACGGCAAACTGACTACGAGGATCAAACCGCGTTGCATATATATTGAAAGCAAAATAAGGTATGCGGCTCTAACTTCTAGTAGTCTTGCATACATTGCATAGCATCGAACTACAGCATAGAAACCGTTTTAAGACAATCTCTTAAACTTGACACTAAACTTCGCAACCAAATGGAGAAAATAGAGCAGATAAACACATCAGGAGTTAATTAAATTCCATGAAAAGTCTGTAACCTCATGTATGTCGTTTGAACCATGCACCAAATTAACTTAAGAACATTGGGCCATAGAACTACATGTAAACACGGACACGCAAAGGGACTGCGGTTACTATTTCGAATGATTTTGCAGTAAAGGCGTCACCCTGAGAGTTTCCACGAGTTGCGTTCGTGGGTTTTTGCTATGCACTATCAGTTTTGCAAAGATCCGATTGATCTCCATTTTCAAGTACGCATTGAATTCGTCTTCGTTGTGGCTGGGTGCTAATTCGCCACCTTTCCTCCGAAGGCTTCAACATCGCTTATCCTTACCACTGGACAACGAGGTACGGTCTAATCTTCGTTGATTGACGACGTTTCGATTCCTCCTTTCCGGAATCATCATCAGGCATCTAATCACGCATACACAGTAAAATGCTCACAATGGCAGACGTTCCAAAATGTCGCCAGTCAACAAAGATTATATCGCACCTCGTTTTCCAGCGGTGGTTAGGTGTGAACGATGTTGAAGCCTTCCGAGGTCGAATCAGCGCAAAGCCACCACGAAGGCGAATTCGATGCGTACTTGGCAAATGGAGAGGTCAATCGGATCTTTGCGAAACGGATAGTGCAAAGCGACAACCCGGCGAACGCAACTCGTCGAAACTCTCATTTAACTGCGGTGGCTGCCAATTTATATCAATAAATTAACAACAGTGATTATGGAATCTATGATAAATTAATAGAAGAGACGGAATTATGAATGAAGCAGCGGTGCGAATTCGGTAGGCTTTACTTGGAGCACTGCACTTGCCAATGATATGCAGTGAATATTTCATAAATGAGAATCCAAAACTACGTCCAGCAAAAGTTTCAGGCAGTTTGATTAAGATTAGCATGTATGTGGCTCTAGATTTTATAATTATTCCTAGTAAAATCCTTCCATATTCAAGCATTTATATCTCGTTATCATTAAATGAATATTGGTTGCGCGGGTGGTGATAATAATTAATTGAATCAAGCTTACGACCTTGATATCGACACGTTCAATTAAGTACATACATTTGTCAATATAAACTAAGCATTATATAACGTAGTAAGGCAAATCATCCAGTAGACCGGTTTCGTCCTTATTGGGAACTCATCATGTACTGGCCAAAATTTGCCGCAGACAGGGCTCGAACCTGGACACGTCGACTTCGGAATCCGTTGCTCAAACCACTTGGTTTCCGTGAGGTCAAATATAGGCATTTATGTATTAATTAAGGTGTGCCTAGTAGCAAATTTGTTATAATTGTACAAGAATTTGTTTTCCAGTTAGCATGAACTTGCCTACAAGTTTGGCTTCAACCGGATCACAGAAATTGCAGGCATGCCTACTGCGATACCCGAATTAATTCACGTTTGCCTGTTTCAAATGTGGGTTCGTTTGTTAACCATTTTCCAAGTGTAACTAGAATATTGGTATTTTAAATCCGTTTACGCATACGAATATCGAAAAACTTTAATTATAAATCAACGATAACTTAATTCATCTTAATAACTTACGCTAATGTATAGAAACGATTATAATTAGTTAAATCTGAATTAATCATGGATAAAAATTCAGACAAAGCCGCAATTATTCAAGCTTATTTTAAATCATACACAAGGACACTTTTATATACACACACCAATATATAAAACAACTTGTACAAAACTGGACATTAAAAGTTCCTTGCTTATACAAATATAAATTAATTTTAATCTAAATAAAAGGAGACACCTTGTGACCAATTTCTTTATGCAGTATTTTTTACTCTTTTGGTGTTATTTATCCAATAGACCGGTTTCTACCGTAATAGGAACTCTTCACGTACTGATACCTCCAATCTACCTTTTTTCTTACATTCGAGAAGGCTTCATAAAATATGGGGCCAAATAATTTTTCTACAGATGTCCCATTCTTGACGTTCATTCCTGCTTTAATTTCAATTGATTCCAAAATCAACCTGGTTAATATATTTCGTTTACATAGTGCAATCCGTTTATGGATATCCCAGTTTATCTGATGACCTGTCTCCCTTGAGTGCCAGGAATCAGTGTCAATAATAAATCCGAATAAGAGATTACGGCTATGAATTTGAAAAATTAATAGGAACAATTTAGAAAGAGGTAATTTGGCTATAATTGTAGTGAATTGTGTGCTTTCCGGGGAACATACATAGTTACTTATATGTTGATTTATAACATATATATATATATATTTGATTATGTGGGTGGCAACAAATCTGACTCGGTTTTCTTCTATTTCTTGTTTGGCCTGATTAGTAAATAGGTGTGTGTATGTGTCTGTGTGCATGCTTGTTTGCAAATTAAGGGTCTTTCTCGCTGTATTGCAAAGTGATGTCTGAGATCTGGTCATTCTTGTATTGATGGCACATTCCTTTCGTGCTTACATGCGACTAATCAGTAGGAGCAGGTGTTACGCCCATTACCCACTATGTATTTGGGTGAGGAATGTGGGATATATATATTATGTTCATTGCCTTCGAATATTACACAGTATATTTCTTATTAGGAAGAAAAAACACACTAATAACAAAGTAGATAATGACCATTTCTTTCGAGAATAGTAAACTTCGCTCTACAATCTTTCATTTATATACATTCTGGGTTTTCATTTGATTACGTGGGTGACAACAAATCTGATTAGGTTATAGTTCGATTTCTTGTTTTGGCTGATTGGTAAGTGTGTATGCCTGTTTGAACGTAAAGGTCATTCTCGATGTATTGCATATTGATGTATGAGATCTGGTCATTATTTTTTGATGGCTTGAGAATTAATCATCTGTTCGCATTGTTGACTGTTACGTGTACGAATGTTATTTTTCCTAGTGTAGTCTTCCATTTCCCCTATTTCCTCAATTTTGATTTCTTCACTTGGTAACAGCACAGGTGCAGACTGCATTGTTGAAAACTCATATGGTTTCGAAATTTCTGTCTCCGTGCGTGCAGCTGCTTTTTCTCCTTCGGTTTGTTTCCAATCTCCTTGACCAGACTCAACAAACATTCGATCTGATTGGCAACAAAGTGAAGGGGAAAAATTAGCCGCAAATACGGAAATAGAAATATATTATATACCGAAATTTATCCGTAGGAATCCATCTTGGTGCTTACATGTAATTTTTATATATATACATAGATATGCACATGGTTTGGACACAGATTTTTAAATGAAAATAATTAAATTTATGCAGGATATGAATATAAATGTGCATTTGGTTGAGATACGATTCGTTAGTGTAGGCTCTGTATTCGGTCTTGTCCAAACGATAGAATAATACAATATTCTTTCAACAGTTTTACTAACCTCTCTCTCTCTCTCTACAACCTATTTCACACAGCATGAGATTAGGTAGACGGTAAATTCGAGGATTACAGCAATATGATTAAAATAATAAATTTTGTTGATCCTTCTATGCGTCCGTGGTAGCAATGAAAAAATCGAGACGTCACGGATAGGCTTTGCTAATAGTTATTCTATATATGTGAATTTAGTAGAGTACATATCTGGTTGTGTGCGTTAGGGGGGGGGGTGACATGTATATGTTTGTGTATGAATTTGAGTATGAGAGAATAGGCAGGAAGACCGGATATTAGGGCAGAAAATTAACAATATTTTAGGAATTAAAATAAATATAAACAGATTTGTCTTGAATGCGGATACCTCCACATTGGCCACAAGTTGTTTTCCTTTTTCTGTGAGTAAGGTGTCAACCTTGAGGTTGAAACTGGAAATGAAGTGCTGAAAATTCTCAAATTTTTTGGAAAATCTGATTAAACCATCATTTTCAGACAAACAGCTGATGGAGGGCTTCGAAATGAAGGGACCTGTGAGAAACCATCAATGAAGGCCAAAAATTGGTGCAACTGGAAACTTAAAGGATTCAAGATTTTACCGACTTACGAGAGCAATCAATTGTCCTGCACACGAAAATTGCAGCGAGATTACAAAAAAGAAGGACTACACTATGCGTTTTACAACAATATTTTGCTAAAGGGCGTAATACCGGCTCCTACTGATGAGTCGCCAGTAAGAACGAAACGAATGTGCGCATGAGATTATACTTTCCGTTCATGCTGCCTTTGGTTTATCCTTCTGGTCACAACTGAAAAAAATTTGGTAATAGGTTCGCAACACCTAATACATACTTGCATATATATTAGGTCTCTGCAACAAACAGTATTTAACTGTAATACATTGAATTGAATGATGTCATGCTTACCGCGAAATGTGATAACTAACATCGATCAAGGCCAGAGTGTATTGATTTACTGGAGTAACAGGTGTTCATAAATAGTTGTAATTCTCAATTTCGGTGAACTATAGCATAAATTGATATCCATCATGTTGGTACCATGTACCGACTTGGCAATCATAGTGTTAGTACCATGTACCTTTGCGGTACAATAATGTTGGTATCGGTTTCTAACACAATAGCCATAATGTTAGTATACTTTACAGACTCGGTATATATATTATATAGTGTGAGTTAGCGTTGAAGTCGCATTGTCGTTGACATTAGGTTATGTTAGATTCATTATTACAGGTTTACACATTCGTCTAGGAGATTGTACCGTCCTATTATTCCACATTCTTCTACCGAATATATGGTGGTTAAAGGGCGTAATATCGGCTCCTACTGATGAGTCGCCAGTAAGCACGAAACGAATGTTCATGAGATTATACTTTCTGTTCATACTGCCTTTGGTTTATCCTTCTGGTCACAACTGAACTAATTTGTTTCTAGGTTCGCATCACCTAATACATACTTGCATATATATTAGCTCTCCGCAACAAACAGTATTTAACTTTTATATAATTATCTCATTGTTAATTTTCCAGATTTTATTTCTATTTTATAAAACGAAATATATTTTTTGCATATAAAACAACTGTTTATTGAGATTTTCACATCTGGATATCCTTCACAAAGATCCCATTCACATTTCGGTGTAAATCGAATGCAGTCTGTGGTGTATGCTTTTTGTCAGATACTGCTAGTATGAAAATCGATATTCGATTGGCGCATGCCTTCCATTTTACTTTGGGGTGTTTTTTTTAATTTTGCATTACGCTCCAAACCCATTGTATATATTCACATAAAATAATTTTAAAAATCCAAAATTCCCCATATAATATGGTATGTTTCACAAATTTATGTGAATTAATATCCAAATATTGTACTTTTGAAGCATATATATATATATATATATATATATATATATATATATATATATTTAGTTCAAAGCAAATGCAACATAAGATTTCAAATTCAACTCGTTTTCGAGGCCTGTTTCCTCAAGGATCCCCTCAATAGTTGTCACACGCGCATCGGCCGGAATTTGATCCTGAAGGCGTTTGGCTTAGAGCCATATCACTTATACTCTACATCACTTAAGCCACGCATTGCATGGCTATTAACTTGAATTAGTCACCGTTTATTATTTTTTATTCCACGAAGATAATCGTGAAAATTACTTTCGATCTCAAGTTCCATCTAGCCAGACCCAATCTGCCACTACAAGGAAGCCATTACCACCCGGTTGTGTTAATGAATTAAATTGTAATTGCAGGATTTCATTTTTCATATAGCGGATGAGTTATGTGCGTTTTAAACGGAAAACTAATTACTATTGAGATGTGTCCGTTAAGGGCAAAATCGGTCTGATAAGTGAGTTACTTTCACAGTCGTATGTTTCATTTAATTTACACCATCGATACGCTTTTATCAAATCCTGCGATATTCTTTCATATATATATATATATATATATATATATATATATATATATATATATATATATATATATATATATATATATATAGGTCGCTTGTTGCTTTATGTATTATTTATCTACGAAGCCCTTTACATAAAACAACAAGCACCTGACCTTAATATTTAAAAGTTTCATCAACATGATATATATATATATATATATATATAATTTTAAAATGCAATTTATCAAATAATTTATCGGGTGAATGCTCACTTGCCTAACCTCGTAATTTTAGAGAAATACATCGATTGATTGGACCTGATCTCTTTACTTATGAGACTTCGGGTATGTCTTTCACAAAATAACGGTCTAAATCATACAGTTTAAACGAAATTCTTTTCGTGCCATAGAATTAATTTAGACAATTAGTCTTTATTTTGATATAAAAGATTATTATGTCTCCTTTTCAAATTTGCATACCGGATATATTAGACAATTCCACAAAATTACAATGTATGCAGCACTAATATAGTTGCGAACAAGAACTCTTGTTTTTCTTTCAATGCATTCGTATTTCACTGAGTTTGATGTTTGTCGAACACTTTTAATGACAAAATATGTTCACAGCGCATTGAATTTGCGAACTGATCGCAAATTAGCTAAACTCTGCAACTGGCAAAGTTAAAAGTGGTTGGCGTTTATATCGAGTCCGTTAACTTTAAATTAGTTATCTACACGGGCGCAAAAAATGATTGAATAATTGTAAAAACGTGCATACTACTTCCAAAGGCCGCAAAACTTCTTCGTGCATTATTACACAGAAATTACGCAGCCGGTATATCAAATCACGTACAATCTATGCAAAATTTCGGTGTTAGGATCAAAAAAATTTTTTTTAAATATACTTGCATTGTGATTAGATCCTGCTTATTTTATTTGAATCAAGGTGCGATCTTTATATAGACACCAGTCTCATTATATACATACATTTGTCAGTATCGACTAAGTATTGTTTAGTGTAGAAAAGGCAATTCATCCAGAAGTAAGTATGTATTAAGTGTTGCGAACATAGTAACAAATTAGTTCAGTTGTGACCAGAAGGATAAACCAAAAGCAGCATGAACGGTAAGTATAATCTCATGCACATTCGTTTCTGGACACCTGTTACTCCAGTAAATCCATGCACTTTGGCCTTGATCGATATCAGTTATCCCATTTCGCGGTAAGCATGACATCATTCAATTCAATATATAACAGTTAAAAACTGTTTGTTGCGGAGAACTAATATATATGCAACAAACAGTATTTAATTCATCCAGAAGACCGATTTCGTCCTTAATTGGAGCTCATCACGTACTGACAGGATTAGAACCTAGACCCGTTGTCTTCGGAATCTAGTGCTCTAACCAATGAGTCACCCTGTCGTAAACTACACACAATTTTCAGATGTAAACTAACTAATGTTTCTTGTTTAGTTTTTCTATTAAGTGGAGCATATATAGCATCCCTTTAGGCCTAAAGTTCCAACTAACCACCTTAAACCTGTCAATAAATAACACACATCACGTTATCTGGAGAAGTGGGATTGAATTATACATTTATATAATTAAGCGAACTTTGGTTGTGCAAGGTTTGGTTAGTTGGAACTTTCGGTCTACAGTGATGTCATATAGGCTCCACCTAAAGGAAAGGCTAATCAGGTAGTATTAGTAGTAATATAGCAGAAAACTACGTGTGGCGTGCGGCACGGTGGCTCAGTGATTAGAGCAACGGATGGCGAAGCCGACGTTTCCAAGTTAGCGCTCTGTTCGCGGCCAATTCTGGACAATTCGAGAAGAGTTTCCAGTTAGGACGAAACCGGTCTACTGGATGAATTGCCTATCCTATATTAGTCAATGCTTAGTTTAAACTGACAAATGTATGTACATAATTTTTCAGGTGTTTATATCAAGATCTCACACTTGATTAAAGTAATTGTTATCACCGCCAGCACAAAAGTTGTTCGTTTACTTATAGATCCTACTTAGTTTAATTATCGTCACGCTGGACCTCAACATATTTATTTCCACACTATTTTCAATTTATAGCACCATTTCAAAAAGCAAATCATTTTTTTTAAAACTTTGTCTTAAACTGCAAGCATTTTGTGTTTTTCTCTTTAATTATTTAAAAATGAAGATATTTAAATAATTTTCAAGTGAACAGACAATTGAAACGGAGACGCTTTCCGAGATGACAACCGTCGAATAGGTTACGCGAACTATCAACAATTCAAGGTGTCCAAGTGTAAAATATGTTGCTTGCATAAAATGACCGGAATTCTTGTAACTTTATCGTTTCACTACTTGTTAACTCCTTTCTCTTAGTTCATTTGGTAATTAACATTAAAGCAATATCTGATGAGCGTATGTGCCCAGTTTTAATAATATGTTCAGACTTGTGCCATACTCTGTATTGATTTACCGACCTATGTAATTTGACCGAAATTTTACCTAAGTTAATGGATAAATAATTTTTTAGCTCGACATTACTGGCTTTTTAAATGTTAGTTAGTGCAAAATGCGCCGCTTTCAAATTCCATTTCAAAATGCAGAAAACAACATCTCTCGCAAATGGTACATCAAATTGGGTTTGCATTTCTTCTCATACACTCTTCTACTTCTCTTGAAGTCTACTTTAATTAATTGACTCAATCAGATTTGCGGGATGGCTACTAGTCGGTAGATCATATTGTGATTGTATTTATTCTTCATAGTTATATCTTGAGTAAGAGATCGGTCAATTCGTGAATAGCAGTCGCAAATCGTTACTGAGGCAGAACGTCTATCCTTATTGCAGATTAATCGTGTAGTGTTAGTCTTTTCTCGTTATCTGATGAGGAATAAACCGCAACGCGGTTTAAGATTCTGGGAATCCTGTAAAGAATTAAAATGCTTTAAATGAGATGCACAAAATTAAATGATTCAAATATGTTTCCAACTTTTTCTGACTGGAAATTAATTTCTCAACAATAAAAATATATGCAAGTATGCATTAGGTGCTGCGAACCTAGTAACAAATTAGTTCAGTTGTGACCAGAAGGATAAACCAAAGGCAGCATGAACGGAAAGTATAATCTCATGCACATTCGTTTCGTGCTTACTGGCGACTCATCAGTAGGAGCCGGTATTACGCCCTTTAACCACTATATATTTGGTAGAAGAATGTGGAATAATAGGACGGTACAATCTCCTAGACGAATGTGTAAACCTGCAATAGTGAAGCTAACATCATATAGTCTACGACAATGCGATTCCAACGCCAACTCACACTATATAATATATATACCGAGTCTGTAAAGGACACTAACACTATGGCTATTGTATTATAAACCGATACCACCATTATTGTACCGAAAACGTACATGGTACTAACACTATGGTTTCCGAGTCGGAATATGGTACCAACATGATGGATATCAATTTATGCTATAGTTCACCGAAATTGAGAATTACAACAATTTCTAAACAGCTGTTACTCCAGTAAATCCATACAGTCTGGCTTCACTATTGCAGGTTTACACATTTGTGTAGGAGATTGTACTGTCCTATTATCCCACATTCTTGACCAAAATACATAGGGGTTAAAGGGCGTAATACCGGCTCCTACTGATGAGTCGCCAGTAGGAATAAAACGAATGTGCATGAGATTATGCCTTCCGTTCATGCTGACTTTGGTTTATCCTTCTGGTCACAACTGAACTAATTTGTTACTAGGTTCGCAACACCTAATACATACTTGCATATATATATTAGTTCTCCGCAACAAACAGTATTTAACTAAAAATATATGTCGAAGGAAGTAACATGACAATGAAGTATATGACAGCACGTTACAAGGACGCTTCTGGCGTTTTCGGTTTGATTACAAGTTGACATTTTGCGTATAGAGGATTTTAAATAATTTATCATATTATGCAATTTACAATAATGCAAGCAAGTGTAGCAAGACTAAAGCCCTCATATCAGACTGCTCAATTTTAACAATGAGATACTGTTTCTTGTGGAGAATTAATAGATGTGCAATTGTGTAATAAGTGTTGCACAACGCCAGTATGCATGAAACAAACGTGCACATGAGATTATACCTTCCGTTCATGCTGACTTTTTAAGAATAATTAATTCTGCGGGTGGTGGTAACAATTCTTTAAATCAAGTTTACGAGCTAGAAGTAAACACCAATCTCATTGTATTTAACCAGCCGTCAAGCAACATAACAAAATTACCGCCAGCCGCAACGCACTGACGCGTTTCGACCTGACTTTAGTTTATTCTTCCGGTTCTATTTGAAGAAAATTTTACTCGGTGCTCAACACGTAATAAACAAATGCATATATACTAGGTCTCCGGAAAAAAACAATGTCTAACTATTATATATTTAATTGTATTAAGTCATGCTTACTGCGATACTTGATAACTCATATCGATCAAGGCCAGTATTTCTTGATTTGCTGGAGTAACATATGTCCAGGAGTAGTTGTATTTATCAATTTTGGTGTAATTTAGCTTATCTTGAAACCCATTGTATTGGTACCACGTACTGACACCGCAAACATAGGGCTGGTACCATTTACCTATTTGGCCGACATACTGTTGGTATCAGGTATTGACTCAGACATTTACAGGCTCGTATGTATTAGGTGTTGCGAACCTAATAACAAATTAGTTCAGTTGTAACCAGGCATCTTTACATGCTCCGTATATATATTATATATAGCGAGTTGGTTTTGAAGTCGCATTGTCGAAGTCTTTATATGAAGTTAGCTCTGCTACTGCAGGTTTAATCATTCGTATTGGACATTGTATCGTACAATTGTCCAGATTCCTCGACAAAACATATGGTAAACTAATGGCACAATGTCGGCTCATACTGATGAGTCGCCAAAAAGAATTAAAAAAATGAGTACAAGAGATTATATCTTCCGTTCATTCTGAATTCGGGTAATCATTCTGGTTCAAGTGCAACTAATTTGTCACAAGATGCGCATTACTTAAGTTTTGATAAATAAATTTTAAAAATATATATTTATATTTTTTAAAATTCAAATTTAAATTTATATTTATATTTACATTTACATTTATATTTATATTTACATTTATATTTATATTTATATTTATATTTATATTTATATTTACATTTATATTTATATTTATATTTATATTTATATTTATATTTATATTTATATTTATATTTATATTTATATTTATATTTATATTTATATTTATATTTATATTTATATTTATATTTATATTTATATTTATATTTATATTTATACTTTATATTTATACTTATATTTATACTTATACTTATATTTATATTTATATTTATATTTTCAATTTACAGTTTATATTTATATTTATATTTATATTTATATTTATACTTTATATTCATTATATATATTTATATTTATATTTATATTTATATTTATATTTATATTTATATTTATATTTATATTTATATTTATATTTATATTTATATTTATATTTATATTTATATTTATATTTATATTTATATTTATATTTATATTTATATTTATATTTATATTTATATTTATATTTATATTTATATTTATATTTATATTTATATTTATATTTATATTTATATTTATATTTATATTTATATTTATATTTATATTTATATTTATATGTATATTTATATTTATATTCATATTTATATTTATATTTATATTTATATTTATACTGTTTTAATTATATTTATATTTATATTTATATTTATACTTAAACAATTATATTTATATTTATATTTAAAATTTTATTTACATTTTATATTGATATTCATATTTATATTTATATTTATATTTATATTTACATTTATATTTATATTTATATTTATATTTATATTTATATTTATATTTATATTTATATTTATATTTATATTTATATTTATATTTATATTTATATTTATATTTATATTTATATTTATATTTATATTTATATTTATATTTATATCTATATTTATATTTACATTTATATTTACACATTATATGTATATTTATAATTATATTTATATTCATAGTTATTTTTTATTTATAATTATAATTATATTTATATATATTTATATGTTTATTTATATGTATATTTATAATTATATTTATGTTTATTTTAATATTTATATTTATATTTATTTTTTTATTCATAATTATATTTATAGTTATATTTATATGTTATATTTATATTTATATTTATATTTATATTTATATTTATATTTATATTTATATTTATATTTATATTTATATTTATATTTATATTTATATTTATATTTATATTTATATTTATATTTATATTTATATTTATATTTATATTTATATTTATATTTATATTTATATTTATATTTATATTTATATTTATATTTATATTTATATTTTATATTTATATTTATATTTATATTTATATTTATATTTATATTTATATTTATATTTATATTTATATTTATATTTATATTTATATTTATATTTATATTTATATTTATATTTATATTTATATTTATATTTATATTTATATTTATATTTATATTTATATTTATATTTATATTTATATTTATATTTATATTTATATTTATATTTATATTTATATTTATATTTATATTTATATTTATATTTATACTTTTATTATATTTATAGTTATATTTTTATGTATATTTCTATTTATATTTTTTAAATATTTATATTTATATTTATTTTTATATTTAATTTTATATTTATATTTAAATTTATATTTATATTTATATTTATGTTTATACTTATATATATTTAAATTTATATATTAACAGGCTGAGAGGTTAAGTTACTTTTTAATTCGATTTTACGCTTTAAACGCGAGAATTGAGGAAAAAAGCTCTAGTTTACATTAATGCTCGGCGGTTTCCGCCACTCCTGGTAAAATTACTGAAATTTACCGAAAATTCCTATGAATGAAGCTGGATTGGCAGCTTTATGTCTAGTAGTTGAAATCAGAGATCGTGTTATACGTTTATTAGACTGCCAGTCAGGTTTTCTCATCTTGTATAACCATGACTGTTTTGAAATAAAAGCAAATTGAGTTCTGATCAAAACTACTCGGTTGGTAACTTCAACCTCCTCACAATTTTGTTTTTGCTATTTTGTTTTGATTGGTCAAAAAATTAACATGGACCTGATTGACGGTCTTTTCTAAGACAAGCCAGATGTTTTTCAAGTAACTGAGTTGTATTCGTCTTCGTCAGGACATGGTCAGCGCATGAGAGCAGAATGCCAGTTACAGCCGTATGAGGACGGAGCTAAAACTATTGACCAATCCACTTCCACTCTGCGTTTCTTCGTCGTCGATACAAATTAAAATGCAGCAACAGAAAGTTCGGAGGTGTCCTATCAGCCATCTTTAAACCTCCTATAAGTCCGCAGGACCACTCAAATACTTTGGAGATTATGTTTAACTTCCAGTATGACACGTATGTGCTGTGACCGTATAACGCGAAATGCACATCTTCATCATATATCAGTCGCACTAAACAACTAATCGTTATATCTAAGAAAAACTGCATCGTACTAGCTGCTGTAACAAAAGATGACGAGCAAAATGTAACTGAGGCCAAATCGCGTGCAATCGGTTTGGTTGTATGCTCCACAAAAGGCGCATTAATCAGGTTCTACTTGAAGACCTATTTTGCCTATACAAAGCACATCAAAGCATGAACTAGCCAACTGGTTGGCCAATTTGCCAAAGTCCGCAATGCCTTGAATCAAGTTTGCGAGGGCAAACAAATTTGATTGTTTAATTGTATCACCTTTATATTTATTTTTGGCGAAACCTGCAAACAGCTAATGTTCGTGACTGCATAGAAATTGTATAGTCGACATTTACAGTCAAATACAATGTATGCAAGACTACTAGAGGTGAGAGCTGCATATCCAACTTTGCTTTCCTTGTATATATGCAATGCGGTTTGATCCTCGCTAGTCAGTTTGCCGTCGTACTCTGATGATGATCATGGAAGGTCGAAACGCGTCAGTGTATGCGACTGGCGATAGAGTTGCTATGTTGTATGACGACTGGTTAAATAAAATTGGATTGGTGGTTACTTCAAGCTTGCAAACTTGATTTAAAGAATTTTTAACACCACCCGCGCAATTAATTATTATTAAATTTTATTGCCTATATATGTTTATGTGGGGAAAGCTGCAAATAGTTAATGTTCGCGACTGCATAGAAATTGTGCAGCCGACTTTTCCAGTCATGTTCAATGTATGCCAGACTGCTAGAGGTGAGATCCACATATTTAACTTTGATTTCCATATATATATTCAATGCGGTTTGATCCTCGCTAATCAGCTTGCCGTCGTACTCTGATGATGATCTTGGAAGGTCGAAACGCGTCAGTGCGTGCGACTGTGGGTAGTTCTCCTAGGTTGTTCGACGACTGGTTAAATAAAATGGGATTGTTGTTTACTTCAAGCTTGCAAACTTTATTTAAAGAATTGTTACCAGCACCCGCACAATGAATGATTAACTAATGGTGTTAACTATTTATTTAGAAGAAACCTGTCTAAAATTTTTTGTACAGCAGATCTGAAATCTGTATTTATTACTCTTCAAAAAGTTGAAGAAACGGCAATACGGCGTAAAAAAGAGGGATTACGTCCAGCGTAAGCTTTCACAAATTTGACTTAGTTTACATTGCATTCATTAAAACACTTCCCCGTTCTAGTGTAAACGACCGAAGTCAGCTGCAATTTGCATTGCCCACCTGGTCAAATTCCAGACTGGCAGAATGCATACCATTTGCTTAAAGCAAGCTCGCCGACTCGAAATAAATAATAGCATTATTTTTTTCGTAACTAGACGCATAGCATATCCGAACTACTGTCGCACGTAGTGACGCGTTTCAACATTCCATTTTGATCGTCAGGACCCGACTTACTAACGGAAATTGCCTCACAGAGCATAAATAAGTTTTGGAAAGTCAGATATGAAACATTCAATCCTCTTATCAAAGTGGTAGTGTTAATCGCAAAATTTTTATATCAAGTCACCAGAATAACATTTGGCAGCTTCTTCCACGCTTATAACAGATATATAACCTACCAATCATTTATTGCGCGTGTGGCGATATAATTACCTTACACGAAGCTTTCAGAACGCATACCAGCCTGGTGTGTGCAGAATATGAATATTTTCGCACGTGTATCTATAATCACGTGTGAACATTGTGAGAGACCTATGCAGTGATTTTCAATTTCACTAAAGGCGAGTCTTCCCGATTTCTAGGTTGTTACAATACAAGGACGTCATCCAGAACTAAGCTAGCATAGGCAGTTTGGTCGTGCAATGGCATCGCCAGTGGGCTATCCTATGATTACGCCGGTTGTAAAAATATGATGTGTGCAACTTTGGAGTAGACGCGTTGCTATAACAAAATAATTTGTTTTTCATTTGTAATTATGAATGCCTGTTTTGCGTGATAACAAATGAAAAATCTGGTAAATTTGTCAGAACAAACATTTTCCGCCAAATGTAAGGCATCGCGGCGGTTGGTCTAATTGCCTCACCCGGAAAAGCATGCGGCATTCCTCGTCCAAGACAGCATGCTAAACATAACAAATAACCTCCTGTAAGACAAACTTCTTGTCACTGTTTATCCTATTCACACCCAATGTAGGCATATAATTGAGAAGCCAGGTGAACTGTTTCTGTGCACAAAACACTGTAAATCAAAATTCGCAATTTATTGTGTGGATCAATTTTGACCGGACAATGTGTCGAACAATTCATTTTGTCTGCTTTTAAAGTTATTTTTGTAACAAACTGTCGATCGGCGCATGTAACTCGAATTCGATCTTTCTCTTTGTTCCATTATCAGTAATTCCAAACATAACTCCTTCTCTCTCACATGTTATATATATATATATATATATATATATATATATATATATATATATCTACAAATAAATACATATTATTATTTATAATTTTTTTCTACCTACCTAATTAACAATCTACTGATATATATTCCGATTAAGCTATACACTCTGCAACCTTTTAATTTCTGGCACGTTCAATCGGACAACTTTCGTGCATGTGTGATTTGTTTCCTGATATACAGCATGTAAAATATTTAAATCAATCTTCGGAATGCATACACATAGTACAACTTAAATAACAACTTGCAAAAGATTACATCTACGCAACAAACTACTTACGCAATTTTCTTTGCCTACAACAAATGGAACTTCATGATTTATGTCGAAATTTTGATTGAAATAAACTTTAATTTGATGAGAAATACACTGAGATGTTAATTCAAAATTGGCATTGCATACACATACAACCGTAGTTCACCCATATAAAAGCATAATTCTTGCTACCGGACCAGGCATTACACGTTCAACATGCTTGTCCAGAGGTCGGTTGTTATTTGTGAGTGAGTCGCTGATATCTTCCGTTTAAAATTAATCATTTTTATCAGTTAATAAAATAACTCATTTTATGAGAGAAGATAATATTCTCTACAAATTAGCAAATACGCTCAACTGCTTCAGTAACTTTGGCTAATTACACTCAACTAACAAATTAAACCATCGGACAATGAGGCAATTATGTTTTCTTATGGATATATATATATATATATATATATATATATATATTAATATATATTTTTATTGGGCACAAAATGTTTACTTTCCAGAATTGCTATGATCTGGATCAAAGTAGGTCATATTCTGTTAAGTCTCCGCGATTTGTATTCGCGGGTTTTCAGTTTGCACTATCAGTTCCCCATTTCCAAGTACGCATTTGTGTTGCCCTCGATCAGGCTTGGTGCGTATTCCTTCCTTTCTTCCGAAGGCTTTAAAATCGTTCATACCAACCACTGAAATTGAGGTACGATCTAATCTTCGTTGACTGGCGACGTTTCGGTTTAATTTTTCCCGAACTATCCTCAGGTCTCTAGTCACACTTTCACAGTAAGATTCTCCCGAATAGCAAATTTAAGAAAATGTAGTAACCTCGTTCCGAAACAGTTCTATTTATCTTTTAGTCTTTTTGTTATTCACCAATGGTTTTAAACAAAGAATTCATCTCAGTAACTAAACTCTACATATGCATATACATGGAGTATAAAAAATCCAATGAACAAATATATATATACATATATATATATATATAAATATATATATATATACTAAAAATAGCAGACTAACCTTTACCTCAGTATAATTGCAGCTATCTCAAATTCTAGGTATATCTAATCACAACTAATCTGCAGAATTTTAGTTACAAAATTTGCTTAAATCTGCTAATGTGAGAATCTTACAGTGAAGGTGTGACTAGAGGCCTGAGGATGACTTTGGAAAAACTAAACCGAAATGTCGCCAGTCAATGACGATTAGATCGCACCTCATTACCAGTGCTTAGAATGAACGATGTGGAAGCCTTCGTAAGAAAGGGAGGAATACGCACCCAGCCTGTTCGAAGACAAAACAGATGCTTACTTGGAAATGGGAACTAATCGGGTCTTTGCGAAACTGATAGTGCAAAGTGACAACCCGCAAACGCAAATCACGGAGATTCAACATATGAAGCTGGCACACCGCAAACTTTCAAATGATACAGGTCAAACTTTCTTATGTCTTGCAGCTTATCCTTTGTGTCGCCCGGTTTGATCGCGGTCTTTAGCAATTCTGATAACTACATAATGAGTGCTATAAATGGTAGACCGGTTTACCTTTCGAGTTCTATTTCAAACCTTATACAATGTTTGACCAATTATATAGTGGTTATACGGCGTAGTACGGGCTCCTACTGATTAGTAACCAATATTCATGAAATGCATGTACACATAAGATAATGCCGTTCGAGCATTCTGACTTTTGTTTATTCTTCTGATCCTATTTGAACTAACTCATTACTAGGTGCGCCATACCTACACTTAGAGACCTTCTCGTGCATAGCAACTACAGCTAGAGCGGGAGTCAATTACCTGTACATTATTCATGTATTGATAAAATCAATTTTAATTGTTTTAATGTTGAAAGTTGTTGTGTGGCAGAGTTTTGATAGAAATTATTTAATCACCCTAAGGCTAAAGCCCGAACGATTGATAATTTTAAAAAGATTAGGATTAATGCCCATTTGATGTTTGAAAACACGGTTTGCATTAATAATTTTATCTTAGCTAGCATACGATTCTCTATGGAGAAGTTATCATCTGAACTAGTTGAGTTTTTTTCAAACATCAGAATGGGTACGCTTTTGTTTCATTAACTTTATTGTAATTACATAGTTGTTATATTCATTAAAATAATTTTTTTTCGCTTATCAAGAACGCTACAGGTTTGAGCATGTTCCCCTAACTATACTGCACAAAAGTAGAATTTTTATCAATTGGTGCATTTTGTCGTGGCATTTATTGTCTTTCCGATAGTGTGAATGCCTTAATTTGGAGCCCACAAACAATTCAAGAGGTATACCACTTATGATTTATAACAATATGTTTGGCACCGATAGTGCCATTGAAGCAGATATATTCACGAGGACAAGCACGAATCTCAATTTAAATTGGTTTGCAGAATCAATATCTATTTGACTTTGCATCATATTTCGCTTAGTTTTTGGCCATCTGTAGGTTACAATTATCAGGACTCTAACACAAACGACCAAAAGACATGGCTGCATTCTTGCTCTGAGTCGTGTTTTGGTGTCTCGAGATGCCGAGAATATTTAATATGGAATGCAAAAGTTTAAAAAAATCACATTGTGCAGCTACAAAATCATTCGAGCAAAATGTCCAAATTTAGAATTCGGAATTCCTAAGGGTTTATACAATTCTGTGCAAACAAGTTGAACTAAATTAAGCAGGCGTGTGTGTGTGTGCAGGAGAACAACACACAAAAACAAAGGTCAACATGGAACTAATTGCTTCGAACGTAGCAAAACGCAAAAGCAATACTGTACCAAATACTAGAATCACGATGAAAGGAATAGGTTTAGCAGAAACTTGACTAAGCATATAGTAATTTGGCAGTGGAGTTTCGGCTCCTACAGATGAGACGCCAGTAAGCGCGTAGTTCATTCAACTATGCGAACTTGAGATTAACATTATGTGACATATTTAACCAGTTGCTGAACAAAGCAAAACAACCGTTAGATGAACATATCGACGCATTTCGTACCTATCCGAGCATGGCGTCGAACTGACTAACGAGAATCTCAAAATGTTTTAAAGGATTGTTATCTACCAAGGGTGGCTCAATTATACAAGTAACAGACGTCCAATCTTTGGGATTTGCATTCGCGGGTTGTCGCTTTGCCCCATCAGTTTCGCAAATATCCGATTGATCCCCATTTCCAAGTACGTATCTGTTTCGTCTTCGTTTAGTCTGGGTGCGGCTAAGTCCCTTTCTCTCAGAAGGCTTCAACAACGTTCACACCTAACCACTGGAAATGAGGCACGATCTAACCTTCATTGACTGGCTATGTTTCGGTATCGTCTTTCCAAAACCATCCAATCACACGTACACAATACGATTCTAACAATAGCAGATTTAAGCAAATGTGACAGGCAGTTTTTTGTTGTGTCTCGATGAATACCATAGAATCCCGAAACACGCCAGTACATTCTCACTTGCTGTAAATTTGCTATGTTGCGCGAATGGCTAAATAGGATTTCCTTGGTGTTTGTATTGAGTTTACACACTTGATTTGAAGAGCTGCTTTCAGCACTCAAAAAATCAATATTTAACTTTATTTGAGTTTTACTGTTTTATTACGCAAAAAACATATGTTGTCTTTTTATTTAAGGCCTAATTTTGTTGGTGGTCGAAACGAGAACCAAATCTGTCTATTCGTCGACGAATCAGATTCCATCCGCTTGGTCATCTCAGGTAGGTGAATTGGCGTTTTACACATTTTTATAATTTTAATAAAAAATCCTTTATGTTTAATTCATAAAGTACCCAAGGAAACTATTAAATATGTTACAAATAATGCTTTTCTTGGGAAATGGATCAATTAATTGCTTTAAAAGCACTTCTCCGGTCATTAACATTACACCATTTTCCAACTTGAAAATTTGTTCAATAGCCTGGAAACCACAGTGCTCGCAAATAAATCTGATTTAGCCACCAATTAATCTTAAAACTATGACCAAAATAATATCCCCTCAACGATTAGGTAGAGCGGAATACTGGAATTAACTGCAAATCACTTTTAATTGGTATAAATTGAAAGTTTCTAACAGTATTATGAATCCCTATAACCTTAGTGCAGTAAATGTGTCAAATATATATTCAAAAGACGAGAATGTAAGTAAATGAGAATACGTGCATCATAAGTGTTCACCTTCTTCTAATTTTGTTAATATGTGGACAATCAGGTGCATAATTGTTTCCGCAATATAAAGCAAGGATTGACTTTTTCGGTGGGGACAACATCCATTTATTGTCTACTATATTTTATTTAACCAGCCAACGATGAGCAAAACTCCCAATAGTAACGCGTACTGACGCATTTCGGCTCTCTATGCAATATTTAGTTAAACAGCATTTTGTCATTTAAGTGAATTATTCAATTAAGCAAACATTGACTGTGCATAACTGCACCAAAGTGTGCCAATGATACTCAAGTCAGTTACAATGTGTGCGAGACTACGAGGTATAAGAGTCGCGAGTTTAATTTTGTTTGCCTTTATATATATATATATATATATATATATATATATATATATATAAATTTCGGCTACACTCTCATTAGTCAGTTTATCGCCGTGCATCGGTGATTATCGTGGAAGGCTAAAACGAAATCAAATATTTGTTCATCTTGTGTTCGCAAACATGATTTAAATAAGCAGTTTATTTATTTTTTTATGTAAACCAGAATACTGACTAAATTCTCCTTTGGCCTTACCATTTAACCTCGCCGTAAGAAGAACCGGACATTTCAGTCAAAGTAAGGCGTAATGAATTAAATTTGGCCTTTTTACAGTTGCTGCGCTATTATGCCTTTGACAAAATGGTATGATATATTAAACCGCTTATTTATCAATTGAAATTGCGAAAACAAAGAAAGAATGACCAGAAATTAAATGTTTTACACAATTGTATAGAATGATATTTCAAAGCTTAGAAATGGGCCACTACATTTCACCAATATCTTTATATGGTCAGATATTGTTTGTGGCGGAGAAGTAAAATATAAATGCAATTATGTATTAGGTGTTGCGCAACTAGTTTATCCTTCTGATCATAATTGAACTAATTTGTTACTAGGTGCGCAAAACCTATAACGTAATTGAGTATCTTTATTCGTTTTATTTTTCTAACTGTCAGTTAGGTTGAACGTTTTGGGAAATTAAGTTTGAGGGCTCGGTGATTGGCAACCTAATACCTTCATTTTTAGGTGGAAAATTTGATTAGATTTGCATTCTAAAAATCTGGTGGAAGTCTATAATTCTTTCTCTTTGTTAATAATTCAGGTTTCACCCGCACAATCCAATCACCTCATGCTGCTACACATGCAGCTGTTAACATTGGACAAAACAAACTTGCAACTCAGAGGTATGCCCCTTAACCAAGCAAAGGCAGTCAGCAGCCCAACTTTATGTAGCATGGTAAGGGTTATATACATCAGCAAATATAACAGCTATGTAGGTTACCTTTCTTTAAATCACGTTTGCGAGCTTGAAGTAAACACCAATCCCATTGTATTTAACCAGTCGACGAACAACATTGCAAAATTACCGCCAGGAGCTGTGTTGTTCAACGACTGGTTAAATACAGTGGGATTGGTGTTTACTTGAAGCTCGCAAACTTGATTTAAATAACTGTTACCACAACTCGAGCAAAAAAAGATTGTCTAAATGTAAGTTACCTCCAATCAGTGAAAACCATCGTCTAAATCTGCAAAAGCCATATTCTCTTGTAAATGTGGAGTTGTGCCGGCTCCAAATGATTAGCCGCCCGTATGAAAAAAACGCCGATTTACACGAGATTATAATTTATGATTATGACGACTTCATCATACACTTCTGGTCCTATTTTAATTAACTTGCCACGTAGTTTGTATTATGTTCTTGTTCAAAGTTGTCTAGATGTAAGAACTTCGCTTGATTTCAGTGCATTTGAAAGTATGGCAAGGTAAGTCCTCACTGACTGTACTTCAAAGAAGCAGTGTTTAAACATTATCCATGCACATAAATCGTCGGGTCTCAGTGTAAATCTAGCAACAGAAAGGGTCTTCTGAAGGGACCAGTATAATTTGACTCTAATGGCATAGGATATTTTACATACATACATACATACATACATACATACATACATACATACATACATACATACATACATACATACATACATACATACATACATACATACATACATACATACATACATACATACATACATACATACATACATACATACATACATACATACATACATACATACATACATACATACATACATACATACATACATACATACATACATACATACATACATACATACATACATACATACATACATACATACATACATATATTCATACATACATACATATATACATACATATATATATATATATATATATACTTTTACTTTACTTTACTGCGCTGACTCCTGCCGGAGGATAAGCCGCTCCAGTGTTTCATGCATACAAACATGAATACATACCCAATCGGAGAGTTCAACTTCGATATAATTTGTACAACTTCCTCATTATTAAAAAAGCTTTGCGTTAACATCCAAAAATGCTGAATGAACAATCTTTCGACGCATTAATTTGTGAAAATCGCTATATCATTGAAAAGTCGTTGCAATACATGCTAAGTAATTTACTTGTGAAAAACCGAAATAGCAATTTTATTACATGTTTACCGCTCAATGCTATTAGAAATGGAAGATTTTAGTCACATCAACTGTCTAACGAAGATAATAATATTTTAATTTAACCAAACAATGGGATAATATTGGGTCGACATAACAAGCTTCAGCGCACTTTATAAATTCAAAAATGACAAAATTGTCAATATTATAATCAAGGTTGCGATCTTGATATAAGCACCTAACCCATTAATTACATACATATGTGAGTATAAACTAAGAATTGCATAGTGTAGAAAAGGCAATTCATCCAGTAGACCGGTTTCGTCCTTATTGGGAACTCATCATGTACTGGCCATAATTTGCCGCGGACAGGACTCGAACCTGGGCACGTCTGCTTCGGAATCTGGTGCTCTAACCACTGAGCCATCCTGCCGCACACTACACTACACACAATTTTCAGTTATATACTAACTAATGTAACTTGGTTAGTCAATTTTTCCTTTAGGTGGAGCTCATATGGCATCCATTTAGACCCAAAGTTCCAACTAACCATGCCCAATCTGTCATCACTGAACAGACACCACATTACATGGGGAAGTGGTATTGAAATGAACATTTATATAATTAAACGAACATTGGTTGCGCGGGTGGTGATAACAATTATTATAATCAAGGTTGCGGTCTTGATATAAACACCTGACCCATTTATTACTTACATATGTCGCGAGCTGAACTCTGGCCAGTACTTGATGAGTTCCCAATAAGGACGAAACCGGTCTACTGGATGAATTGCCTTTTCTACACTATACAATTCTTGGTTTATACTGACATATGTAAGTAATTAATGGGTCAGGTGCTTATATCAAGACCGCAACCTTGATTATAATAATTGTTATCACCGCCCGCGCAAATAATGTTCGTTTAATTATATAAATGTTCATTTCAATACCACTTCCCCATGTAGCGTGGTGTCTGTTCAGTAATGACAGATTTGGGATGGTTAGTTGGAACTTTGGGTCTAAATGGATGCCATATTAGCTCCACCGCCCGCGCAACCAATGTTCGTTTAATTATAAAATGGTCCGTAATACAAGAAGCTCAGGCAATAATGCAGCATTTGCAAAATTATCACTGAAATGACTTCCTGGCTAATTAGCCATAAATGGTAACTTACATAATTAATTACGAGATATCTAAAACATGTAGTGATAGCCATCATTTAAATCAAATTTGCTTAATTGAGTTAAGTTAGAATCTCATTTAAGTTGACTGATCATTGTTCTATATTGTGCAACTGTTTATATTAAATAACATTGGTTATTGCTCCCAGCCACAAATTTGATTTAAATATAATCTTATTTATTTCTAGACGGCAAGATAAATGCAAGAACATCCGGAATGCCTGCAAGATAGTCAGATTTATAGAGTAGAAAAAAACGAAGAAGCTAGGGCAAGCAATGCAGAAAACAACTAAAACTTCAGCATAAACAATAACCGATAAAATAAATGAAACTTCTACGGTAAACATCTGGTCAATTGTTCCACAAATTTCAATGCCTCTATAAGATAATCTTGTTAGTAATAAAAATTAATTACTAAAAGCAGATCCCAACAACACAAAAACAGCAATAAGAGCTGCAAAATACTGCACTATTAGCACTCTGACATGATAGATGATCAGTCTGTATTAACAAAAATGGCAACTCCGAAAATTAACATGGAAATTTTTAAGGGTGTGTGGATCAGTTGAAGATAGATCCCAGTAGACAAATTGAAAACTAATCGAAGGTGGAACATTGGATATTGTTTCAAAAGCCGAGGAAGATTTTAAGCTATAAGGTATAAATAGTACAATAAATCCATAATAATTACGAAATTGATTTTCGTTTTCTTATTTTTTGACCTATCATATATATAATACGAGAATTTGGTAAGTTGAGTGCGGCTTATAGGAACGAAAAGCAAGTAAATTAATCAATAGAATGCACTTAATACAGAGATTGACAAATGATGTAAGCTGATCTATGAGTTTAAATGTCAGGCAACGAGCAGTTTCAGTGGTAGCAAATGAGGCGCAAGCCAGAAGCGAATGTCCCCTGATTCAAATACCAGCCGCAGTATTCCTTACAATTACGTGATGCGTTCCCAGTGAGGACGATATCTGTCTAATTAATAAATTGCCGTTACTATCTTATGCAACGTTTATTTTATATCGTTAACGTATATATATATATATATATATATATATATATATATATATATCTTATATATATATGATATAATCAGCTGGTTCCGATCATATATTGGCAACGGGGCACCCTGTCAATTCGACCAATTTCACAATTCTACATAAAGCAAAATCAGAAAAATTATTATTTATTTATGAAGCCCTTTACATAAAACAACAAGCACCTGACCTTAATATATATTCTTTTTTTTATATTTATATTTATATACAATTTTTATGTAGGTTTATTCTGCACCGCCAGCTGTAACTTCGGGAGTAGAAACATCTAGCAACAACGACACAGAAGGACTGCCTAGCAGCAAGAAGGAACAACTCGATGGAACGAAACCATCTCCAGAAGTGACATACATCACAGAACTAGAAAAGAAAAGCAAAGATGTGGTTAGTCAGGCGGCAGTTCTCCTCAAAACCGGGGTACAACAGGCTGCAAACTCAATGAAATCTCTCGTTAAAACGATAAAGAGTGCAAGCCTGCAAGTCGGGCAAACGACTAATCAAATTTACCATGAAGTAAGTGCGAGCATGATTTTAAACGACATCTTGAGTTGAATAAGCTGTACAAACTCTTTAGAGCTAGTATTTCGATACAGTTTACATCAATTCAATATTTAACTAATTCCACCACATAGGACAACTATATTCGTTTGCAAGTTAGGACGCGTTGCGACCTTCTTGTGTCATCGTGAAAGCCCCACGCACGTTATTTAGTGCATGTCAGGACTCATCATGTGCACATTTGGTAAAAAAACTGAGCTACGGCTCATATACAAAGTAGTTGCTTGTGCATTGCATTTGCCTGAAACAAGCGCGTCATTCATTTCATTAAGCATTCATTGCGCGGTTAGTGAATACAATTTATCGAGTCAAGTTTGATGATTCTAAATAAGCACTAAAAGCACTATTTAACAATTTATATACCGTAGAAGAACTGCCGTTAATTTTGTCACTTTTAGATTAAAAGATGATTGGTTGCGCGGGCGGTAATAGCAATTATTTTAATCAAGGTTGCGATCTTGATGTAAACACCTGACCCATTATGTACACACATTTGTCTCTATAAACTAATTATTGTATCGTGTTAAAAAAAGCAATTCATCCAGTAGACCGGTTTCGTCCTTATTGGGAACACATCACGTACTGTACAGAATTCGTCGCGGACAGGGCTCGAACCTGGGCACGTCTGCTTCGGAATTTGGTGCTCTAACCACGAGACACCCTGCCACACCTTACACAATTTTTAGCTGCATTCAAACTAATATTTTTCTCGATTAGCCTTTGTTTCAGGTGAAGCTTATATGGCATCCATTTAGACCCAAATTTTCAACTAACCATCTTCCATCTGTCATTATTGAGCAGGCACCACACTACATGGAGAAGTGGTATTGAAATGAACATTAATGTAATTAAACGAACATTGGTTGCACAGACGGTGATAAAAATTAATTTTAATCAAGGTTCCTCTCCTATATACTAACTAATATTCTTTTTTGCTCTTTCCCGATTCGAGTACAAATAAATTAATGTAGACAGATTGGTAATTCAAACACCAGCATTGTTAAGGTAACATCACAGTAATTCCCAACATTCATCAAGTATAAAGCATATCCGATAAGCGTACTTACATTTTTTCGCTATTCTTTTTGTACAAACCAGGTGAATCGAGCAATGGACGGCCTTCAGAAAGCTGCGAAGAGTACTGCTCAAAAGCCAACCACGACAACTACAAGTAGGCCAGAGGTCACAACACCGCCTCCGAAATTAGTCGACAATTCCTACGATTACAACTCGTACGCGACGATGACCAACTACTAATTGATAATTTAAAAGAAGTAAACTATTGTGCTGGCTTGATTAATAGACAAATTTAAGTTTAATCGATTTCTAACTAAATAGACTGATTGTTAGCTTTGTTGTCCAATGGCCGGAAGAGTGTATGCGAAAAATAGTGCTGATGAATTACATTTATTGTTGATTAATGTGACTCGTGTTAATTGCAACTAATTCCTTCAAACCGATAATCGTTAACTTATGATGTCGGTGCAACTTGTATTGTAAATAAGAAACTTGTCACTGTAACAGTTCTTTGATTGCTCGTTTCCGTTTCATTTAAATGTGTATGACATGCAATAAACCACTTAATATGTAAGAATCCTTTTTTTTAATACATTAAACAATAATTGTTTGCGTGGGTAGTGCTAGCAATTCTTAAAGTAAAGTTTGCCAGACTGAAGTAAGCACCAATCCCATTGTATTTAACCAGTCGTAGAACAACATAGCAAAAATATCTTCAGTCGCACGCACTGACGCGTTTCGACCTTCCTTGATCATCATCAGAGCACAACGGCAAACTGACTATCGAGGATCAAACCTTAATTCATATCTATGGAAATCAAAATAAGATATGCGTCTCTCATCTCTATCAGTCTCGCATACATTATACTTCACAGCAAATTTCGGCTGCACAAATTCTATACAATCACGAACAATAACTTTTTACATCTTTGGCCATATATATATATATATATATATATATATATATATATTTATAGGTAATACAATTGAACAATCATTGATTGTGTGGGTGGTGGTAACAATTCTTAAAATAAACTACGTGCGTCTGGCGGTAATTTTGCTATAATCTTCGACGATTGGTTAAATACAATGGGATTGGTGTTTACCTCAAGCTCGCAAACCTGATTTAAAAGCATAATTCACTATGGCGATGGGATGAAAGTGCAGGTTGAGAGCTCAACCATAATGCGAGTAGTTTAGAAAACTGAGCTTTAGCTAACACCATAGGCAGTCTCACACACATTGTTGAACCGGATTGGAATGGAGGCTACACAATTCCAAAGCAGACATATTTCGCTTTTCTTTAAATTAAGTTTGCGAGCTAGAACTAACCACAAATCCCATTCCATTTAACCAGTCGTCGAACAACATAACAAAACTACCGCCAATCGCACGCGTTGACGCGTTTCGACCTTCCATGTTCATCATCAAGAGTACCGCGGCAAACTAACTAGAGAGGATCAAAATGCAATGCATATATATGGAAAACAAAAAGAGACATGCGGCTCTCACCTCTAGCAGTCTCGCATACATTGTACTTGACTGGAAATGTCGGCTGCACAATTTCTGTGCGGACACGAACATTAACATTTGTAGCTATCATATATATATTATTATATATATATATATATATATATATATATATATATATAGGTAATAAAATTAAACAATCATTAATTGCGCGGGTGGTGGTAACAATTCTTTAAATCTAGTTTGCTAGCATAAAGTAGACACCAATCCCATTGAGTTTAACCAGTCGTCAAACAACATAGTAAAACCAGAAGGATAAACCAAAGGCAGCATAAACAGAAAGTATAATCTCATGCACATTCGTTTCGTGCTTACTGGCGACTCATCAGTAGGAGCCGCAGCAAACAGTATTTAACTGTTATACATTGAATTTAATGATGTCATGCTTACCGCGAAATGTGATAACTGATATCGATCATGGCCAGAGTGTATGGATTTACTTGAATAACAAGTATTCAGAAATAGTTGTAATTCTCAATTTCGGTGAGCTATAGCATACATTGAAATTCATCATGTTGGAACCATGTACCGACTCGGCAACTATAGTGTTAGTACCAAGTACCTTTTCGGTACAATAATGTTGGTATCGATCACTAACACAAAAGCCATAGTGTTAGTATCCTTTACAGACTCGGTATATATATTATCTAGTGTGGGTTAGCGTTGAAGTCGCATTGTCGTAGACTATATGATGTTAGCCTCACTATTGCAGGTTTACACATTCGTCTGGGAAATTGTACCGTCATATTATCCCACATTCTTCACCCAAATATATAGTGGTTAAAGGGCGCAATACCGGCTCCTACTGATGAATCGCCAGTAAGCATGAAACGAATGTGCATGAGATTATGCCTTCCGTTCATGCTGACTTTGGTTTATCCTTCTGGTCACAACTTAGCTAATTTGTTACTAGGTTCGCAACACCTAATACATACTTGCATAGTACAGCTATCGCTTTTTATCGTGCTTTATTCTAGATCAGAAAACTTATCACTACCAAATTAATAATTGTACAAATGAAGGTGAATCGAGCAATGGATGGCCTTCAGAATGTTTCGAAGAATACTGCTCACAATCAATAATTGATTGATTGACTTTCTAGCCTATATCTAGGTAGAGATTAATGCAGCGTATAATTTACTCAAAGTGGCGTTCAATTTAAGCGATAAAACACGGGAGGAAACACGCAATTTCGACGGGATCTGTTGCTGACTGCGGAGAGTCACAATGCTCTTGTACATGTTAAAGTTTGTAAGTTCTCTATGTTTGGAGAGTGGTTAAAGTACTGGATTCAAATATTTATCGTATTCAAATATTCTACTTAAATCCCGTTTGACTTTAACCGCCAAGAACAAAAAGAAGCGTCCAATTAATTTTAATTTGATAAGTTCCTCGCCCCTTTCAATCTTTACTCAACTACGTGCAATTCTCGAAATCGTTATACATAACTTTTCGGGAAAATTAATAGTTGGAAAAATTCTTGAAAATTGAGTCTAAAACTACACCTGAATCCGAGGCTAATGCCGATGAACAGTGTTTACGTTATATAAATCTAGCCTGGTGACATGAAATATATGACCATGTATTAACTAGGCATACATCTTTGTACAGTTACCGTCAGTTTAATCAACTGTCGTCTTCGAAAATCCACGATCATTATTAGAACACGACGACAAACTAATTAATGAGTAGCGAACCGCAATCTGTATAAGAGTTGCAGAAAACCATAAATGCGCTTGTCAAATCTAGTATTGTTGTAAATATTTTAATTGACTGGAAATGCCGTCCATACAATTTCGAAGCAGTCACACATTCCTAACTTTATTAAAGCTTACTAAAATTAGCGTAAATTTTACATACTGGCGCGTCCTGACCGCGTTTTGCCATTACCAGAGCACAATGACAATAACAAGTCAGAATAAAATCGAGATTTATAAAATATGTTTTATGAGCAGAAATACAGTTGTAGCGCAGCTGTTTAGATACGGAGACGTGTACTTCGAGTTGTTCAGTCACGCCAGTTAAATAAAATGGCCATACATAGGGCCAACCGGTAGTATCCGGTCGCAGTGCTCTGTGATGTGCCGACGACAAATAGGCATAGAAGAGACGTGGCGCGATTTAGACAAGTGGGACCATTCTTTCTAAGCGGTTGTTTTTATGCGTTTTCCAATACACTCAGATCACGTTCCAACAACTTATGGAGAGGCAATAAATCATTTGCAAAACCAAATAGGTCCCCAAGGATAAGCAAAAATCAGGCATGATCTCAGGTACATTTGCATTTCCTGTCAATTGGCAACTCGTTAATAGGAACCGGCGCAACGCCATCAACTTACTATATATATTCAATAAATGCAGGTGGGAAAACAGAGCGGTGCAATTTGTAAGACAAAGCAGTAACATTCAATTTCATTTGCAGTCTATAGCAATGCAGATTCGCAATCAACTCTGTATGTGTAAGACCTAACGAATTTGCGAAAGGAATCAGCACCATGACATTTTTCGTTACGCTAATCTGCACTAAAAGTGAAAATAACAAATAATCTGAACACCTAATACTGCAACGAAGCACTGTACTCTAGACTCGATCGATATTAGCTATCACAATTTGTGAGAATTACCGCATCAATTAATAAAGCATATCACGCTTCTAAATTCGTTTTTTACAACCACAATATGTAAGCATAAACAAACAGGATAATCTCACATTAACATTCATTTCGCCTCACAGGTGGCACATCCTTTGGAACCGGTTCGATGTCTCAAACCCTTCACATATTTTGTCAAGTAATGAGCGACAGTTGAACGCCAGAGTATCCTGTACATATTATATAAAATGTATTGGCCTTTAACTCGTAATTCTAGGGAATTCATGTGAAGTTCATTCTAATACCGCTTCAATACATAGAAGAGTGCATCGTCGAGCAGTCCCCATTTCTCGATCAAATTCACAGTGGTATTCGGATGTTATGTCGGTTGCTACTCATGAGACGCCAGAAATCTCTAAATGCTCGCATGCATGAGACTGTACCTTTCATTTACACGGCGACACCTGAAGGCTCGTTGATAACTGTTAGACTGAACTTGAAATTAGTTTCACTAATTTGTTACTTGACCATAAAAATGCGCATTCAAAATCCAGCTGCAAAATTACAAGTTCCGGGTCGAAAGAAAGGCCATTAATTTGGCTGACAGTTGTTGGCTTGCCCTTTGGTAGCACGATGCCATAGAACAGCAGGTACAATGCAAAAAGGTTTCTGGGAAAATTTCCGAATTATTATCAATCATTGCAAATAGTGATTAACTCTGGTTAAACCATTTGATCAAGTGACGATCGTCTTTGAAAGTGTGGAATGTTAATAAGACGTGGGATGACGCAACATAAAACACATAAGTTGCCATGCTGTCTAAAAGCGTCCAGCTAATGTATCGATTCAAATTTGATCAATTCTCATCCTATGCTATGGCGCCAAATCTGCATTTAAAGACTGCGAAAATAGTTATCGAAGTGCAGTTCGTATTATCTCATAAGGCTAAATGGGAGTATCCGTGTAATTGTGTATTAGGTGTTGCGCACCATAATATGACTCTTAAACCAAAAACAGTACTGTGTACAAACACACAAAAATTTCAATACAAGTGATCGTGCTACATCAATCGCCGCTAAAATTGACGTCATCTATGTCAAGCATCAATTGAACTGGTGGGCAGAGTCTTGATTCCATTTCTTGAGTGTGCTCTGATGTAGTTCCTGTCAAGCCATTCTACTCCTTAGGTCTAATTTACTTGTTGACTCATCACAAGGTGATGGCTCTTGTTATTCATCATTATCACAACCCGTTCGCATTCGTGTCCGGGTCCGAAACCCAAAAGCAGGCTTCAATCGATCAATGGGCATTTTAATGATTTCCGTTATAATCAATCACGAAGGACTTTAGGACTGCGCCTAATTATCGAGTGAGGTCCGGTATACTATGGCTTCAACGTTGACTGAACTGCGTTTATTCGGACATGGAATTTCTTGTGTCTAAAGCTTTCGAAATATACACGGTATTCATCAAATACCGGAAAAATCAATATTTAACCCAAATGCCAAATACACAATATGATGAACTCGTTCAATGGCGATGAAATTTCAAGATAGTTTAAAAGTTCACAAGTCTGCAGAAACATACAAACATCGACGAATATTCGAGATTCAATAAACAAAGCCACAGATATTTTCTAAACATAACGTAAATAGACTGTGTTACTTGTCAGACAACGTTAGCAACTGTCACGTGACTGGTATTAGCTGGAGGTGAGCGATTCCATTTTTACATGTACGCCACATATGGATTAAGTATGATGGTCATAAATATGGCCGTAGTCACTATGTGAGATTGGTGGTGGGTGGTCGAGCATACTACTGCAAGATTTCCGGTGGTCATTCAGCTATCTGAGATCACTATAGAGCTGAGTTCTGCGTGTTCGGACGGCAAAGAGAAATCCTATTTCTATTGACGCATCTGCCTACTTATAAGGCAATGTAGAAGAGAAAGGTAGGTATATTAAGTTGGATGTCCTGATTATTATATACTCAAATGATTCAAAATGTTAAATTACCCCTCAAGGGGAGCGCAGCTTACGAAACTATTACTAGACAAAATAAAATCACTTATTGCACGGACGCCTGATTCAAAATAAGCTTCATTTTTCAACAGATCATCTGTTAAGCATAAATGGAGAGAACTAACTCTCGTCTAAAGACCAGTTCTAATTTGCTTAGTTTTACACAGGCAATAGAATTTTCCGATTTCAATGTAGACGGAACTCACTGTTTATTCAATATATAGAAACCCAAGACATTCTGGGCGACACACGGCTGACAATAAAGAGAACGCACGCGTATACGCCAAACGCAGTTTGTCGAAATCATAAGCCAAACCAGACGGATTTCATTAATGAACAAAGCACAATTGAGTATTGCAGAATCAGTTATTAGCGACATTCTCTCTACGCAGTTTGACAAACATTGCCATTTTCACACGAATTGGACACAATTTTGCCAAGTATATGTGCGAGTGTGTCTGCCTGCCTTCATGGCTGTTCTTTAGGCGTATTATGTAGTCAAGCAATTGGAACTGATTTTCCTTCTGTCCATCTTTTTTCTCCATATATAGAGAATCAGATATTTCATTAATGATCTAGCGAAAAATAATGCTTTTTTAATTGCGTTTGAAAAAACTTATCATTACTCAACAACTAGTGAGGGTTGGAGATAAAATAGACTGCGAGGTCGTACCGTCCCATTTTCCCACATTCCTCACACAAATATACAGTAGGTAAAGGCCGTAATATCGGTTCCTACAGATGAGTGGCCAGTAAGCACGAAACGAATGTGCACGCTATTATACTTTTGGTGCACCCTTCTGGTCATAATTGAACAAATTTGTTACTAGGTGCGCAACACCTAACACACAATTGCATATATATTAGTTCTTTGCCACAAACAGTATCAGACTGAGATGTTTTCAGCATTAAAAGAAGAACCAGATTAAGTAACAAAACAATTTAAATCGGGTCGAGAAGTGACATCATCAATGCATTAGTAGAGATCCTCTATGATACCTTCCAATATTCAATTGTAGAAGTGACGATTTCACTAATAAAAGTCAAAAATAAACTCTATCAAAATAAAAATTATGATGGATAGGTATTAGCCGATATTGTATACTATGACATTCATCTCCGTAGCAATATTACCAATGCCAAGCTCCACCTCAATTTCTCATCAATTTTGCGGTCGCTGTCAAATGAATGTTCGTTTGACTTCCCACTATTTTATCGATTTAATTTACGCTTTTCATTCAATTGGCATGCCAATTATTATCCTTACACTCTATTCTAATTAAACCTCTTTTTATAAGGTAGTGTTTTAATAAACATATTTGACCATCTTCCAATTTCAATTCACTGGTTTTATACCATAATTTCGCTATATACTTCCTGGCGTACTTTTAATTACGTTTGGCTATATATATATATATATATATATATATATATATATATATATATATATATATATATATATATATATATATATTATCCCTTCCACCAGTTGTGTACAGTTTGAGTATTCGAGTTAACAGTTTATAAAATGCACACGAAATATAGAACTACTATCCCATAGAAGTGCATACAGCGTCGGCATGAAGAAACTACCAAGCGATGGCTGCTATCCACTCAGTTATGTATGCGTGCATGCGTTTATACTACTCTGTTCATGTAAACATGCATAGACACTTGCACACATTCGTGACACAGGCGTTATTAATGTATGACAAAACTATATTGTAAATTACAGTTAAATACTGTTTGTTGCGAAGAGCTAATATATATGCAAGTATGTATTAGGTGTAGCGAACCCAGTAACAATTTAGTTCAGTTGTGACCAGAAGGATAAACCGAAGGCAGCATGAACGGAAAGTATAATCCCATGCACATTCGTTTCGTGCTTACTGGCGACTCATCAGTAGGAGCCGGTATTACGCCCTTTAACCACTATATATTTGGTAGAAGAATTTGTGTACCGTCCTATTATTCCACATTCTTCTACCAAATATATAGTGGTTAAAGGGCGTAATACCGGCTCCTACTGATGAGTCACCAGTAAGCACGAAACGAATGTGCATGAGATTATACTTTCCGTTCATGCTGCCTTTCGTTTATCCTTCTGGTCACAACTGAACTAATTTGTTACTAGGTTCGCAAAACCTAATACATACTTGCATATATTGTAAATAACCCTGTATGAATTGAGTTTTTGACTGCTATATTTAGTTTTTTTAGTAATAGTAAACGTACGAAAGTAGATAACGAAATATCCAAAATTCTTTTCGTCGCTACGCTACAGCCCAAAGTATGTGAATGAACGTTCATATTTTGTTCCATTCTCTTTCACTGCTTTTAATTCATCTATTCTGAAGTTGCATTGTAGAATTAAGTTTTTTTATTAGAAATTTTTTAACGTTACATCAACCTAATTTGCTACTCAACTCCGAATTAAACCTTCCACTAATTATACTGTGTTAGACAAAAAGCATTTTTGTTGTAATTGTTTCTGATTCCAAACCAATTGCAACACTCAGTCACACTACCCTGGCTCAATACAAAGGAATTAAGGTTATTTTTAACATATTCCTTTTTTTGAACGACGTATCTATAATACCATTATTATCCTACACAGCATCGAGGAAGCTTACATTACCACATATATAAAATTCAAAAGGAATGTAACTACCCGTTTTTGCTTTAAGTCTGCACACAACCAAACGCAAACACGAGCGCACATAAGTGCAGGCACATAAATGGTAAGTCATATGAATACAAATACAGCGATGAATTAATTTAGCTCCATCAATTATCTGCTGTTTTAAGACAACTTTCTGTCACACAGCATCTCCAGAAACAATGGTTTCAAACACACTGGCAATATGAAAAGGTTTTTTTGCGAATCTGGTTTGATTGAAATTACGTGACTTGCGTAGTCGTTCTTTTTTTCAAAAGTTTTCTTTCTTCACCAATATATTTCGGCTGGCTTCTGCAGTTGGTTCCGACCTCATTAGTTTTAAAAAACAACACTAATGAAGCAAGCGCGGTATTTCTTCTGGCCATATCATACATACTTCAAACTGATCTTTCACTAGATAGTCGAGTGTCAAATGTGTGTATGTCCATCTAAGTGAGATTAGAGTGGCTGAATAAGAAGTTACCATTTGAATACATTAGACTTCCTGGTTTATATGTAAAATGATGTAACTGAGATTTCCCTCACATTTTCTGGTGGGCGGAGACCAACAATTCAGAAACACTCATCATAAACACATGCCATTATAAGTGAAAAAAAATTAGAATTGCGAATGACAACTCAAACCACTCAGGTTGTTAATAACAGTTATTGTCATAACATTAAATAGGTACACGTCAAACAAGTGCATGTGTATGCGCGTACATAACTAAAAAGATTCAGTTAAATATAATTGATACACACGTACGTACATCTAAATGAAACTGCAATCAATAGACATTAATTTACCCTTTGCATGCGTCAGACTAATTATTAATTCTAAACATTTGAAATGCTGTATTATTCGGATGATTTCAATAGGATTTCTATTTTTATCACTCGTAATGGCATGTGTTTATGACGAGTGTGTCTGAATTACTGGCCTCTCCCAACCAGAAAATGTGAAGGCAATCTCAGTTTCATAGTTTATAGTGAGTTGGTAAAACAAATAATCTAACGCATGCAAATGGTAAATTATTAATCAGTCAATTTAGTCCAACTTAATTAGATGAACATAACAGTTACGGAAATTAGCATACACACATGTATATAGGCAAAAAAAATTATTTGTGATGTTTAAAAGAAACATGTTGCGCGACAGGAAATAAACAATTTACCTGATTTTCAGATTGCGTACCGAAATATTTGAATCCACTGTCATCATGATTTTTGCAAATATTTCGGCCTCCAATTACGGAGGCCTTTTTCAATGCCAAACACATCACACACTTAGTTGACAATCAATATGTCAAGTGGAAATATTAATTTAAACCGCCTCATTTATACTTGTTTTTAGATCTCTTAAGCATAACGTTTTTTTATAAAAATGTTAAATTGGTTTGTGTATGTGTCTACATGTATACACTCTTCGCAATGAGATTACAGTGATATAATGACAATTAATGACAACTCACTAGATAAGCGTACGTCATGCCTGTGTGTATGTGTTCTCGTTTGTTTTGAATTGAGGAGTAATCAGTTAATGCAAGTGTACACTCATCCCAGTGAAATTACAGCGATTTGGCAACATCTGACTATTCACTGGATAAGCGTGTTTGTGTGTATGTGCGTGAGCGTTTACTTAAAACTGAGAGCTAATCTGTTACATAAAATTACAGGCACGTGTAACGGTCATACAAGTAAAACTAAAATGATAACTGTCATTTCCTAACTGCACACGTCAGACCTATTTTACACTTACTTTTCTAAATTAAGTAATTACGAGTGGCATTTCGGTGACATATTTGTGATGTTGTTCGACGACTGGTTAAATACAATGGGATTGGTGTTTACTTCAAGCTCGCAAACTTGATTTAATGAATACACACATGTGACACGCGACTAACTGGTAAAAGACCAGACTGATATATGAATAATATGGCCAGACGAAATACTGCGCTTGTTTCATTAGTTTCGTTTTTTTAATTGGTGAAGATGGACCAACTGAAGATGGCTGCCGAAATAGTTTTGTAAAGATAACTACATGAAAAGAACCACTGCGTTAGTCAGAACGCAGGTCATGTAAACAGGCAATATGGTCCGATTACAACAATGATCGGTTACATAATCTAATCCCGGTCGCGAAAAATTTAGATATGCGGCTCTCACCTCTAGCAGTCTCGCATACATTGAACTTGACTGGAAATGTCGGCTGCAAAATTTCTATGCAATCACGAACTTCTTGCACCTTTGCCACATATACATATACATATATAAGCAATAAAATTTAACAATAATTGATTTCGCGGGTGGGCAATGCAATTTCACAATAATTGATTGTGCGGGTGCGACTGGCGTTAGTCATTGCCATGTTGTCCGACGACTGGTTAAGTACAATGAGATTGGTGTTTACTTCAATCTCGCAAACTTGATTGTTACCACCACCCGCAAAATCAATTATTGGTAAATTGCATTAGGTAGTCAAGGACATCCATTCAGAAGACCAGTTGCGCCCTTATCAGCACTCTTCAAGAGCAGTCTAGAACTTACCACGGATAAGACGCGAATCGGAGCATATACACTCTTGGATTATGGGTTATTACTCTCAGCATCACCCGCGCACCCTACATTGCACATATTTTGAATTCATAAACTGATCCAGTCGGCCCCAAATTCTGACGAACACTGAAAGGGTACCCAATAGATGGGCATGAATCTACTGGATTAACTGCCTTTAATACATCACGCAACGCTTAATTTATACCGACAAAATATGTACAAAATTCAACCGTTATGCTTCAAGTAAATATAACCTCGGCACGTGGTCAATGGCATAGTGACAGGTCGGGGTGGCTAGAGATAATTTCATGTATTAACAAATATTCTAATTAGGTTACACTTCAAACGAAGGCTACGTTGGTGAATGACTTCAAATTGCATGTAATATGCGGTAAGGGTGGCGCAGTCGATAAAATCTAGAAATACAAAACCTGTGTGCCTGGGCTCGAGTCCAGTCTTCGGAAAATTCGGGACAGTACTTGCAGAGTCCCAAATAAAGTCGACACGCTATACTGGATAAATCATCTTTTCTACATTAGATTAGTTTATACTGGCTAAACCCCAACAACCAAAATTCTCCCATTAGACATTAAATCACTGCAACTTGCCCAAGTAGCCTCGTGTCTGTATTGCAATGAAAGATCAGATATTGCCACCCAGAAAATCAGATTCCAAATAGGTTCCACCTGAGGGAAAGGCAAGCAATAAATCATTTCAATCGAAGTGCAAAATGCTTCTCAAACTTTCGCAGTCGAAAGTCCATGCGGCCAGGTATGTGCCTCGGCTCGAGACACGTCCGCGGCAAATTCTGGACACAAATTAATGTTCCCCTTAAGGACAAAACTTGCATATAGGATGAACTTCCTTCGCTACCTGATGCAATGTTTAATTACTCTGACAATATATGGATAGCCAAAATCTTTCCAATAGACATTAAATCAATGCAAATTCCCAGTGTCTGATTTACAATGACAGATCGGAGGTGGCAAGCTAGAACTTCAGGTGCTAAGAGATCCCAAACACGTTACGCCTAACCGGAAAACATAAGCTTGTATATGACCTTATATTGCGTGTCGTATGGGTTATGAGTACACAGTGGATTCTCAGGACGGATCAGTTGTAGGAGCAATAGATTCAGACAAGCTTAGGTTAGAGCCCCATCGGCGCAAAATACTGGACCGTACGTGAAGAGTCCCCAAAAAGTACAAAAGCGATCTACTGGGTGTATTGCCATTTCTGTACTATTCAAAGCTTAATCTTTACTGACAAACGTATGCCGAAAATAGGGCTGTTGTTTACATCAAGATTGCAAACTTGATTGGTCATTGCTACACAATGCGATCATATCCACGATTTCCTTTTGTTGTTTCATGACTTGCACTATTAATTCCGCAATAATCAGATTGATCCTCATTTCGAAGTACACACAGTGTTGTTCTTCTTTATGGCTGGGTGCTGATTGTTCCCGTCACTCACCGTTGCATACCATTACTGCTAACCACTGGAAATGTTTACTATAATCAAGGTTGCGGATTTGATATAAACACCTGGCCCAATAAGTACTTAAATTTGTCTGTATAAACTAAGAATTGTATAGTGTAGAAAAGGAAATCCATCCAGTAGACAGGTTTCGTCCATATTGTGAACTCATCACGTACTTGCTAGAATTCGCCGCGGACAGGGCAAAGGTTGGTCGATCCAATCTTGTTGACAGCTGTGTAACGTTTTGGTACTTCATTTCCAGTACCTTCATCAAAAATCTAATAACACTCAGTACATTAATCACAAGACAAACATTTTCAGTGTTTACCTGATTTTCGGATTGCGTACCGAAATATTTGAATCCACTGTCATCATGATTTTTGAAAATATTTCGGTCTCCAATTACGGAGACCTTTTTCCATGCCAAACACATCACACACTTAGTTGACAATCAATATGTCAAGTGGATTCAAATATTTCGGTACGCAATCCGAAAATCAGGTAAATTGTTTATTTCCTGTCGCGCAACATGTTTCTTTTAAATTTTCAATGTTTAATACCAATGGTGTAGAAACCCTCGGAGTGATGGGCATAATCAGCACCCAGTCAAGACGAAGACTGGTACGACGTGTACTTGGAAATGAGGATCAATCTGACCATTGCGTAACTAGTAGTGCAAGTTACTAAACTACGAAAGAAAATCGTGGATATGTTAAATTCAAGTTGCCAGCTGTATAGCTGGACTCTAATTGGCTGGCTTTCCGCAGCCAACCCCAATATAAGGAGGTCGAATTTGATAATTAATTTAGTCTTATTCGGTCGGTTTTCGATGTATTGTCAAACCGACAGTTGCAGCTACTGCTATGGTCAGAGCCGCGTCAACTCGGCGACATATCAACATCGTTAACTGGCAACCTCCCGGGAGACTGTACAGTCGTCTAAAAATATCGATAAATGTAACAATGGACCTGTTTAGGACCATCCAGAAATGCACATGTGCATCAGTTTTATCAGGTCTTCAAAATTTGAAAAACTAATAAAATTCCGAGTTTTAAAATGATTGCGCTAAATGCAAAAAATCTGGAGCTAAATTCGACCAATATATTTCTGAAACATTTTTAGTCATTTATATGTAACCGTATGCCATACAGCAGTCATTCTTATTTCTCACACTTTCGCATGTTCGTATAGCAAGATGTCTGTGAATACACATGTTCTACGAAAATAGCAATACACGCGCATAGATGAAATTCAGCCATCGCATACAATATGGTGAAAATATTCAAATCTGTAACTGAAATTTCAGGTTACCGAACATAATAATGATATGCAGCGGGGGTCACGGATGAAGTCAACATGAAATTTAGCATTAAATATATAGCAGGACCACGCCAACATTTCTGTCTATTATCAAGTTTAATGAATAACAATATATATATATATATATATATATATATATATATATATATATATATATATATATTGTAAACATCAAGCAAATTTATTTATATGACCAGTGTTTTTACAAACGCATACCTATTAAGGTGAGGGTAATCAAAAAAATTCATAACCAATTAAATTCCACGGTTAAAGTGTAATAAATTTAAACATGAAATTTCCATTATTATTGTTATTCAACATAAATGTCATTTTTTGTAAGAAATTAAGAGGTTGTGTTAACAAGTAGCAAAGGAGATGCACTAAAACCACCATCATAAATTTACATATAAAGCGGTGGAAAGTGGAAAGGCATAGATGCAAAGAAATTGCCACAAATTTTGCGAAAGGCCACGAAAGCGAAAGACTTTTAACATTAAGACAGCAAATATTGCCAAAATAAAGCGTCTCAACTCGACCTCTACATTGTCTGATCTCCGTCACTACTAATTCATTGCCAGAACATATTATGTCCGGCTTGATTGGGTTAATCAAATAATTTAATTTTGCGAAACAAACCTTTTCCGAAATCTGTATAGCCATCGGATAAACAGAGTTTTGCTGGTCTCTGAATGCACCATTATGCCTGTTGTGAAGTTTGGTGAGTAGCCTGATCCTCATACAACTCTTGTAACTCTTCATGATGCTCAAACACACTCGAACAATCACTTGAGAAATCATTAAATCAAGTTTTATAGCTTGAAAGGACGAACAATCTCATTGTACTTATCCAGTCGTTGAACGACATGGCAAAACCAAAACCCGTTGTCATTGAACCGGGTAAATAGAATAGGATTGGCGTTTAACAATTGTTTTCACCATCCGCGTAATCAATGATTGTTTAATTAATTGAGATAAAAAATGTTCTAACAGTAGATATGAGAAGAATGTGTGTTGGATAGGGATGAGTCTGTTCCGTCAGCTTCACAACAGGCATGATTATTTAGTCTATTAATCCGATGCCAAGACAAAATTCTGAAATGGCCGAAAACCGAAGTCGCACTCAAGTTGCCAGTAGACGCTTCAGTGAAATTTTGGCAGATCGAGAAAATTATTCTGTTAGAAAATCTAGCATTCATTCAGCAAGCTCCGATGTCGACACTTAAAACTCAGGCAGATTCAACAACTGAAGGCGATTTATTTTAGTTGGACACCTCAATTTTGGTTACAGCTTGCGAACAACTTGGTGTGCACCAATAGAAAGAAGCTGTTTGCAGAGGCTGCCTCGTCTAAGGCAGAGACAGTGAAAGTCAAGCTAACAACCAGCAGGATCTGTATATGGACCCTATTACTTTTGGAATATTACCTCATTGTAGTAATACGCTCAGCTCATTGGGTGAAGATCATATGTTTTGGTGAACCAATCCGTTAAATCTTCCATTAGTTGCAAGCAAGTCAAACTTCCTTGGACCTTATTTACGTTCAGAGCACGAAGGCAATCATATAAATTGAACACCAACGACAAAATAGACATAATGCCTTGAAAATTAGAAATCTAGCGTTCACTGTTATCAGGCTCATTTGACTGGAATGACGGTTGCATCATCATAATGCATTCACTAGTGAGACCATTGCTCTCAGTTTCACACAAGCTAACACTGGCAACACGAGTGGTGATGACAAGTATATAAATCAAGTATGCCTCCTTGAGGCGAACACCAATTCCTTATAGACTTATCGCACAATATATCAAAGATTATTCTAATCTTAATTAATTACATTATTAGAAGAATGTACAGTAAAGGATTAAGCTGAATACGTTTATATTTAGAAAAAAAAGGAAACAAAAGCGCCAGACTGCATGACCTTTAAAAAAAATTATCTTAAACAAAACAAAACGAAACATGCGAATGGTGACAACTGGAATACAAAACAGGCGTTATAAATAAATGAAGCATTCCAATCAAAATTGGTCTGAAAAGCCAGCATTGATGATATGTGACTATTCGTTGTGCTGTTATGACGAAATGTTGTTTATATCAGTCGCATTTCTTCTCTGGAAGCTTGCCATCAAGAAGTTGCTATAATAAAAGTAATTAAAATGCAGCTTGAAAGCAGATTCAAATCAACGCAATTTTCTCATCATAGTGCATTATTTACATTTTTAATCATTAAAGTATGGTAGCCAGAACGATATTCCTGAACAAACTTTGAATATAATGTTTGTAGCAGAGAATTAATATACAAGCGAGTGTGTATTAGATGTTGAGAAACTAGTAACAAATTAGTTCAAATTTGACCAGAAGGAAAAGCCAAAATCAGTATGAACGGAAAGTATTATCCTTTGCGCACCGTTTCGTGCTTACTGGCGACTTATCAGTAGGAACCGGTATGACGCCCTTTACCCACTATATATTGGTGTGAGGAATGCGGGACATTTGAACGGTAAAATCTCTTATACAAATGAAATCCATTGCGTCGGTACCTGGACTGACTCGGCAACCATAGAAATGGTACTATGCACCATTCTGGCAATCAATAACCATAGTTGTGGTAACCTGTACAGGCTTGGTTTATATATTATATATAGTGAGGCTTTTAAGTCACATCGTCGCAGACTTTATATAAAGGTAACTCAACTACTGCAGGCTTACACATTCGTCTAGGAGATTGTAGCGTCATTTTCCCCACATTCCTAACCCAAATATATAATCGATAAAGGGCGTAATACCGGCTCACACTGATGAGTCGTCGGTAAGCACGAAACGAATGTGTACATGAGATTATACTTTCAGTTTGTACTGATTTTGGTTTATTCTTCTTGACAGATTTGAGCTAATCTGAATATACATCACAGTAAAATATGCACGTTAAAAATGACTATGTCTGAGTACGAGTGACATCCCGGACTCCCAAGCAGTCCAATACTGTTTACCAGCCCAAACAGTAGAGCTGCTCAGTTCTGTGTGAACAGACTGGCTTATAGCAAAAAAAATCATTTTGAACAGAACGCAGCTGAGAAAGGAAGAAAATCACTGTCGTAAACACAAATGCGCCGTTTACCAAACAACACCAGGACACCTGACGCAGCCCTAAGGCTGTGTCAAATTCGCTTTCCTGGCACTGACAAAACACCGTTTACGGCTAGCGATATTAGCAGCCCCTTTACAACAAAAGTCTAGCTTCTAATCGGAGCGTGGGGTAAGCGCTTGAACAAATGGAAATGGTGAAGAAAATTTCTGGCGTCATTACGAAATACCAACTGTATTAGGCGATGGAGCTTGTTAACTTTATTCAGCACACCGTCTTAGAGAAAGAAAACTGTGAAATGAATCGAACCTTGAATGGCCGGACATCGAAATAGAAGTCATCTTGCCTCGCGAGCATGTCACTTTTTTAGGGCTGCTGAACCGCACAATCGCGGTGGTCACGTTGCTTCGCTTCAAGAGACTACAATTGCCTTGAGTACTGCAAAGTTTACATTACTCGGCCCTTGTTAACGAGAAAAGAAGATGCATGTGTCATTCAAATGCGCGAGGGATAAAGCTAGGCAGAGAAAAGCCTTTCTGATGAACAGTTTTATAGCGAAGGCTTTACCTGACTGAATAACCACAAACTCTCGATTTACCTAGGCTAGGCTTCGCATAGGCAAGCTGGTTCTCGAAATCGAAAATAAATAGGCGTCAACCCTCGATTATGCTGCTAATGAAAAGAATTTTTCCGTGAAAAGCCTTTGACCTTGAGCGCCGATCCAACATTTTGTTAACTAATAGTGATTTCCGAGCCATTCCATGTTCGGACTGCACGAAAGGCGTAAATATTGGGAGATGTATCCAGGCTCTCCAATCTTTTCCTTACAGGCGGCGCCTTGGCAAAAACGCATAGCGTTGTGATACGCATCTGTTGAACGGCGATAGGTTATCTCGCTCAGACAACGTTCTGGTAGGCAGACGATGATTATCTTCCGATCAAGACGCCAGAGCGTATCGCAAATCTGCCACAGATTCAATCAAGGAAACTGAGCACAGCTTTCATTACCGCCACAGTCAGTCTGAGATTGCGCTACACGCAACCACATGTATTCCGTCCTAATATTCGTGGCCTGCAACCTTACAAATGTGTACAAAATGTTTTTGGGGACGTCTACGGTTAAGCTACAACCGAGAGTGTAGCCAGCACCACCTTGAGCGTTATAAAGAGAAAGAGTTAAAACAAGACTCCGTTAGTCTTCCTAATTCGAAACTTAAGAGCTTGGTTGTCGTATCTGGTAACACAGAATCTCTTCAAAACGCGGAATCTTCTGTGGATCTTGAAGATCGCATTCTAGTGCATAAGCTTGGCATTACATGTTTGCTGCCAGTTTATGAAAGCAGCTACTGACTTAATTTTTCTAACAAGATAGAAAAAGCGTCGAAAAGTTGCAATTTATTTGAATTATACGCTTATATTCGATGCATTATCAGTGCAGGTTGTCAACCGAGTTCTAAAACCCCCTTCAACGCGTTACATATTGATAGCCTCTAATTTGAATTTTTCATATTCGGTATTCGGCATTCAAAAGGATCTGCGCAAATGCATAACCGAAATCCGGCGTGAATAATCCATCCAAAACGAATGGAAGTGTTGTTGTAATGCCCATTCACAAAAAGATGGCACAAGCAGCCATGACAACTACCGTAGAATCATTAAATGATATTGTTCTTTGCGCAGCGCAGTCAAATTTCATGTCGTTTCCGCGGGAGAATTGATAGTACTCATAGGTCGGTAAATTCCTGATTTGTTCACATTTCCAGATGCACAGCTTATCTTTTGTATTGAGTGATGCGTTCTCATTGGTCCCGTCACTCAGAACTGATTGTATGAAAATGCTGTGGAACAAAGTTTTTCCGATTCTTTTTCCAAATTTTCGAGACACAAAACTCACATTTGCTAACGACATCAGCGGCCCACAATTGTTGTTCTCCTAACCTGCTCAGAGGTTTAAAATTGTTTCGTATGAAAATTTATGGTTGAATATGCTTAATCATGACGTCTTGGCCAAAATCTTTCAATTTTTTTAAGCCAGATTATTGTGAACCCTTGGCCTGTATTACTACAAATAAGCTTCTCTGGTGTTCGACAGGGAAGTGACATCGCTCCCATAAAAGTTAACTATTTTGTCAATACGGAATTTATAGAGGTCACTGCGACACCACACGGAATGAATACTGTAGCTGGTAATCGAGTTATCGACACCGAATACGCGTACAATGCTGTCCCTATGGCAGAAAACGAAGACGAATATCAGCATGTAACTGATTGTGCTCAAGTGTGCATTTGTTATGCTTTGGCGTTAAACGTATTGAAAACGGCCAATTTTGATTCGAAGCCTAGGACCATTGCCAAAAGGTGCAGTAACGCCATTCGGCAAGGACTTCGTTTACCTATGATTTATGGTAACATAAGACGGTTCGATTTCTGCTGAATTTTCTCTATATATAAGATTAGCAGATGCTGCCTTTGCAGAATTGTGCAGATCACTTCATAATTGCCCCGCCATTTCACAAAGTACTAAGTCTAAGGTCTTCAAGTTAAGAATATTGTCGGTCCTCATCCGTGTTGCAGATAATTGAGATGCCAAATGACCCTCAGAAGGAATTAATCAAGAGAAGAATGTATAAGCTTGCTCTTTCTACAAAGCCGCCATTTGACGTTTCATCAACGAAACGTGTACATCGCGAAGTGGCTGGAGCAAACCCGGTGGTTGGATGGAAACGCAGGTGTGGCAGACTATCCAACTCTTGGTCGGATTCTCTTTTACCCGTAATATCGGTCACTTGATCACGCCGTGACCCATAATTCAATAACCATGAGACAATTAATGGGCGAAATCTGTGGGTCTAGCGGCAAACAGGACTCGGTTGAGGTCTAGATCTCAGTTTATGCTATGCTCTGTTACTCCAATGTGCTTATTTAGATAATTTAGTGGTAGCATTCTTATTCCGTGGACGATTTTTTTCTAATTTGTAATTTAACTGCACACGAATTGGAGAACTTTGCACAAGTCGGCGTGCATTTGGCATCGCGCATCGTGATAGAATGATACCAAATTAAAATTTAAACGAAGGAATAACCTTAAATATTGAAAACTAACATGTATGCATTCACATATTAGGTACATACATTAGTCAGTGTAAAAAGGCAATTCATCTAGTAGACCAGTTTCGTAATTATTGGGAATTCATCACGTACTGTCCAGAATTTGACGCGGACAGGCATTGAACCTTAGTTAGTTCAAATATGACCCGGATTACATGCCAAAAACAGCAGGAGAAATAGTTAGACACTGAATATTTCTGCGAATTAATATATATGCAATTGTATATTTGATGCGCAAAACATAATACAAAGTAGCATAAACAATAGACGTTTCTTTCCGACAAGAAACTGAGCCGCACAAACCGGCACTATGTCATCAACAACATAATCGATCATGTAGGAGCCGAGATGACGCCCTTTAACCACTATCTGCTTGGGTGAGGAATGTGGGAAAATAGGGCGGTACAACCTCATAGACGAATGTGTAAAGCTGCAATAGTGAAGCTAACATCATATAAATTCTCGACAATGCGACATAAACGCTAACTCAATCCATATGATACACACACATACACACACACACACATATATATATATATATATATATATATATATATATATATATATATATATATATATCGTCTCTGTAAAGGATACTAACACTCTGGATATTTTCTCAGTACCCGATATCAACATTATAGTACCGATAAGGAACATGGTACTAAAACTATGGCTGCAGAGTCGGTACAGGGTACCAACACGATGGGTAGTTCACCAAAATTGAGAATTACAACTATTTCTGAGCACCTGTTACTTCCGTAAGCCGTTACGGTAATCATGACATCATTCAATCCAAAATATAACCACCACCCGCGCAATCAATTTATGTTGTTAAATTGTATTGTTCTATATATATATATATATATATATATATATATATATATATATATATATGTGGCGAAAGTTGCAAACAGTTAATGTTCGTGACTGCATAGAAATTGTGCAGCCGACATTTCCAGTCAAGTTCAATGTATGCAAGACTGCTAGAGGTGAGAGCCGCATATCTAAATTTGATTTACATATATATTCAATGTGGTTTGATCCTCGCTAGTCAGTTTGCCGTCGTACTCTGATGATGATCATGGAAGGTGGAAACGCGTCAGTGCGTTGCAGCTGGCGGTAGTTTTGTTATGTTGTTCGTAGACTGGTTAAATACAATGGGGTTGGTGTTTACTTCAAGCTCGCAAACTTGATTTAAAGCATATAACAGTTAGATATATATATATATATATATATATATATATATATATATATATATGCAATTATGTTCAATTATGACCACAAGGATAAACAAAAGACTGCTTACTGGTGACTCATCAGTAGGAGGCATTAACACGCCCTAATACATAATTGCATATATATTAGTTCTCCGCCACAAGCAGTAACTTACTGTTATATATTGGATTGAATGTCATAATTACCGCGGTAGGTGATAACTGATATCGATCAAGGAGAGTGTATGGGTTTACTGGAGTTACAGGTGTTCATAAATAGTTGTTATTCTCAATTTTGGTGAAGTATAGCATACATTGAAATTTATCGCGTTGGTACCATGTACTGACTCGGCAACCACAATGTTAATACCATATATATTTTTGGTACTATAATGTTGGTATCGGGTACTGACACAATAGCCATAGTGTTGGTATCTGTTACAGACTTGAGATATATATATATCATGTCATATCATGTAGAGTGAGTGACACTTTATATAACGTCAGCTTCACTACTGCAGGTTTACACATTCGTCCACCCAAATATATAATGGATCAAGGGCGTAATACCGGCTCCTACTGATGAGTCGCTAGTAAGCACGAAACGAAAGTGCATCAGATTATACTTTCCGTTCATGCTGTCTTTGATTTATCCTTTGTTCACAACTGGAAAAATGAACAGAATACTATGCATTACGGCAATTTCGTTATAACTTCCGCCAAATAAGGACACGGAGCAAATAATTAATGGCTCCCGTATCACCCAATAGCTTCTATGACCTTGGTGGCGAGAGATGGTTCACTGTATTCATTAGTTTCACGATAATGCCGCCGAAATGGCTGTCAGGCGGATATGTCTATGGTAGTAAAGTCTGATAATTCAGTTACTTTTAAAATTACGGTCACCGTATCACGTTGACAAATTTGCAACAAGGAAATTACGGATTTTTACCAATGGCACTCTATTTAGTAAGTGGATGCATAAATTCACGGAGACCAGAGCATATTCGAATATTATCAGGTACCATGCGGGAGTGCTTGGCTAACACGAAGGTAGACAGGTGTCTTGGGTTCTAATTTCACATGAGCTAGGGGGTGGTATCACCACATATGCAAACACCGAGTGACGCTTTGTGATATCCCTCTCAGACGAAAGCTAACGTCTTCACTTACCGTGGGTAAATTGCTACCACCTGTGAAACATTACACAGGAAATTCCCATGTGTATGAACCTCTATTAAAAAGCTAATTAAAGCTAAGCAAATAATATTATACTTAGAAGAGGTTCACCACCAGTTCAGAATCTCACAGTAAATTCGAGTGAAGCCTCGTGAATTTATCTCATCGGAGAGAAAACCGCATCACTTCAGTGCCGGAAACAAGTTCGGACCTGCCAGTCACATTGCAGGAAGCTTATGAATATGGATTTCTTTAAAAACGTTAATTCAAACTAAACAAATAATGCTACAATTTAAAAACACCCATCGCCAGTTCAGTATCTCAACACATATTCTAGTGAAGCCTCGTGATTTGCTTAAAATGAGGGGAAAAAGTATCACTTTGGTTTCAACAACTAGTTCGGACCCGTCTACGAGCACGCAGTAAGTGCCTATGAGTATGATCCTCTTGGAAAAAATGACCATTCAAGGCAAACGCATAATATGCTTGCGTGCAAACGTTAACCGTCAATTGAATAACTCACCTGAAGACGTTGGCATTCCGAGCTGACGCGGTCATATTCAAGCGTCATATTGTTCGCTTGTCGTTTCAACGCCTCCAGATCGACACTTAACTGTTTACAGGCTGTAAAATTGCAATGGGCATATTAATCAAACATTAGAAACCAGTTCATATGGATAAATATGAAAAAAACAAGCCAGCACATTAGAAATTTAAAAAGCTATCGGATTAACTACCGAAAATTAAAATATAAAAGCTGGTTTCAATTGCATCCAAATGTGGCTAGTGTAGGCATAGCATTGGATAGGTGAACTTTTCGGAGGCAATTCCATGCGAATTAGTAGGGATCATGGCTTCTGATTTCACCGTTTTATTGTCTCGCCACATTGATATTAGAATCAAGTAGCAGAGCAATTCTGGCTTCCTAGACACTTTTATGTTTCGATCTCTCTCTCTCTCTTTCTCACGCGATTCTAAATCACATACCAACTTAAGTTTCTGGTCAGCCTTGCATTCAGGCGGAACCTATTTGAAATCTCTTCATACCAGAAGTTCTATAGATAGTTTCATGCTACGCGGCAAACGTGTCCCTGTTCAGATTCCAATATGGATAAAATGAGGCCTACCGGATGAATTTCCCTTGCTACCTGATATTTTTGGTTTATACTAAAAATATACATATAATAAAGATCCCGCCATTAGACTGCTAATCAATATAACTTCCCGAAGTGGTACGGTGTCCAATGTATAATTACAAGTAGAAGTTTGTTATTTAGAACAATAGCTATTAAATACATTCCAATTAGATTCCACCTGAAGGAATGGCCAACCATAAACGTAATTTGGTACATGACTTAAAATTGCGTGTATTATGCAGCACGAGTTGTACAGTTGATGGATTCACTGATTTCGAGGCAAATGTGCTCCGGTTCGAGTCTTTTCGTATGAAAATTATGACCATAATTTCAAGAGCTTTCAAAAAGGACGAAAACGGAGCACTCGAAGAATCGACCGACTACCTGATTCAATGTGTAATATATAATGACTCTCTCTCTTCTATCTATATATATATATATATATATATATATATATATATATATATATATATATATATGTATATATATATATTCACAACGCTATCTCGAAAAATTACAGGATTAATGTCCAATAAGGGCGAAAACGATATACTTGATTAATTGCATTGACAATATTTTGCAATACGCAGTTTCTTCTGGCAACATACATATGATCAAATCCAGCTATTAGTCTCTTTTGAATACCATACTAACAATATGACATGATAATTGACAGATCGGAGATGGTTAAATTGAACCTCAAGACGAATGTAATGTCGGCCTACTTCACGAATTTCAGCTTATTACTTAGTACCAAAAACAAAAATCTAGTCAAATCGTGTCAATATCGGTTAACTCATTTAATAACATTCCGATAAATGTAATAGTAAACGTTCTACAATGAAAGATTGAAGCAATACCAAATATAATAGGAGGGCTGATCAAAACTAAAGTTAGTATTTTACTGAAAGTCTACGCAAGGTACACCAATTGGCGGGTAGTGGATAATTTGTAAGACTACTTCTGGTCGTAGCAATCCCAGCGGCCACTATATGAGTTTTCAGTAGTGATAAACCTGGCTTGATACGGTAAACTGCATTTACCATATTAAGCAATATTTAGTTGATATTAAAAAATAAATACAATTTAGTCAAAAATCATTACGCAACAGAGCAACTAGACCGGTTTTGTCTATGTAAGCACGTCTCAGCAATTGCCTGAATTGGCGCAAGCAAAATATTATCCCTGATGCATTTAGTTCAGTATGGCAACTCATCCTCTACGAGACAGAGACGCTGTGTATTGCATACACATCGTTAGTTATATACAAACAAAGGTGTGGATCCTACACAGTGTCGCTTTCAACCCACATTTATTACCAGTCGTCTCCAATCTGTCATTATAAGACCCACGCTATGCCGGCCCGTGAACTGATGTTAAATTAAATGATAAACACAGGATCTGAGTATATAATAATGCTGGTAGTCGTGGTATAGGTAATGAGGTGTACGACTTTGAACCAAATGGCCGAGGTCTACCTCCGATCACTGAAACCGTAGTTGCTGCTGAACTGTGCATAGTAATAACGAAACCGGTTTAGTTGATGAACTGCATACGCTATCGTTCAGTGCTTAGTTTATACAAACAATAAATACTTGTGCTAGTGAAACAAAACAAAATTTCTCTTTGACCAGTGAGTGCGCGAGATAATCCAGTGAAACTTACTTTCTTCTTTCTCAGCCACACATTCCTCCAATGAGTTTATCTTTGTCTTTAAACTTTTAATTTCCTATTATTAAAAGGAAAAAAAAGAAAAAATAACAATATGACAGATCTAGCTGACAATTTAAAATTATTTATGCAGAATGTGAAACAATAACATAGATATACAATTAAGCAATCATTAATTGTGCGAGCTTGAAGTACATACAAATCTCATTGTATTTAACCAGTCGTCGAACAACATAGCGATACAACATCCAGCCACGCGTACTGACGCATTTCCACTCTCCATGATCATCATCGGAGTAAGACAGCAAACTGACTAGCGAGGAATAAATCGCACTGCATATATATATATATATATATATATATATATATATATATATATATATATATATATATATACGTCAAAGACCATCCCCTCCTCAACGTGGTACGACGGTGTCAACCATGTCTCGATGGCCGATCGTACATGGGCTAACGGGGCTATGGCGGTGGTGTCACCAGGCGTGGTGGATTTCCGACCGGCAATCGGATCTCCTATAAAATACCACATGAGCCCGACGACGGCACCATGACGCGGCGTGTGTTCCCCGCCACAAAAGGGCACAACAGCCACAGGATTACATGGACTCCTGGACAGTACCCCGTACTTCCGAATGGCGAATGAGCTCTCAACAGCCACCGGCAACCATGCAACTTACTGCTGCCTTGCAGACTGCGCTTGGATGTGCAAAGGCTAGAGGTGCGTCCTCGATCAAAAGCCGAGTGGTGAGGGGACACCACTTGTACCAAATTCCCAAGAAACTCCATGAAATGTGGAGCCGGCTTATCCTCCAAAAGGAGTCAGCCGCAGTAAAGTAAAGTAGCAGTATATATATATATATATATATATATATATATATATATATATATATATATATATATATATATATATATATAAGTATATATATATATATATATATATATATATATATATATAGGGCAAAAATTAGATATGTATGTGGATAATCTACTATTGTTCATTCCAAATGCATTAGACCCAAAAGAAACCTCAGACAAGTCAATAAATCTGATCCAGACATCAAATTCACTCCCGAGATACAGAAAGACAGCTCTTCCCTAATGTCAAGATCAGACAGCGTTCAAATCGTAATACACAGGGTGCCAACAAACAGGTTTCTCCAAACATTTAAAGGCGACATATCGGCCCCAAGAATTGCGTGGCGGTTAAATTGAATCGCTAAGGAAAATTTCCTTAGTGCTGTCTTTAATATCACCTTCGTAACATATAACAAGATCAACTGCAAATTCTCTCTAAATCTGTCAGTTTACAAATTTTCACATATTTCTTTTTGATATATTCTTTAGAAGGTTTGCGTAGTACTGTTATCGTCCGAGCTGATGTCATAATTGACGGTTACGGAACAATTGATGTAAATCGTATATCGGTAAAATTTTCATTCCTTTACATTTCCACGTGCACAGTTTGTACTGTTTAATTGCTTGATGGGTTTTCACTGGTCCCATCACTCGGAAACTGTCTTTACACTGCTTGTTACGAAATGTTTCGAATTAAGATTTGTAAATGAAAAGGAATAGAGATTTTGCCGACCGACGTGTACTATCAATGAGGTTATCAGCTCGAATTTTCATATGAGTTTAGTCAAATTTATATCAGACGTACAAAATGCAATTGATCAACATAAACCAACAAGACTAGCCGTAGAAATTAATTAAAAAAGGTCTGACATCGTCATAAAATTGAGCTGTTTAAGAGCATATATTTAAAACGAGACATAGAGCCAATTTTACGAATTTGTCAGTTCTGTACAAAGGAAAGTCCGATTATTCTACATATAAGAAACCGTTTATGTAAAAGAACAAAAGCACGCGTCCTAAACTTTCAAATGCTCCACCAACGCAATATTTTACTCGACTAAGAACGAATCGCACGACCAAAAAAAACTCACTTGCATCCAGGAAATCACATACAACAATTAGATCAGCAACAACAGCCATTCGATCCAACTGACAACAGCTTGCGCTGCTACCATGGTGACCAAATTAAACTAATGAACAAGGCTAAACGAAAGACAAAACACGGAGAAAAGCATTCGCACATACAGCAGCCAACAAAAGCGAAAGCCTGGCCGAAAGTCAACACAACTTTTTCACAAATCAACATGTAATGAATCATCAACAATCACAGGATTTTGATTAGGAAATAAAAATAAAACGGAAAATCAGACTATTTTTCATGCCTATGATCAAATGAAAGACAAAAAATGATATAAATGAAGGATAGTGTTAAGTAGATGAACATTTTCCCGAAATAAACCAGCCATTAAACACAATATGCACAATTTTTTGTACTTAATGTTTACCTTATAAATATGTAAAGCACGGTCACTTTTAGGGAAATTTTTGCTCTGTCCATTTAGGACACTAATTCCAGTTTCACAGACATTTATATATATATATATATATATATATATATATATATATATATATATATATATATATGTATTAGGTGTTCGAACCCACTACTGGCATCGATCAAGGCCAGATGGTATAGATTTACTGGAGTAAAAGATATTCACAAACAGTTGTAATTCTCAATTTCGGTGAACTATAACATAAATTGATATCCATCAGGTTGGTATCATGTATCGACTCGGTAACCATAGTGTTAGTACCATGTACCTTTTCGGAACAATAATGTTGGTATCGGTTACTAACACAATGGCCATAGTGTTAGTATCCTTTACAGACTCGGTATATATATTATATAGAGTGAGTTTGCGTGGAAGTCGCATTTTCGAGACTATATGATGTTAGCTTCACTACTGCAGGTTTACGCATTTGTGTAGGAGATTGTATCGTCCTATTAATCCACATTCATCACCCAAATGTATAGTGGTTAAAAGGCGTTATACCGGCTCCTACTGATGAGTCGCCAGTAAGCACGAAAGGAATGAGCATGAGATTATACTTTCCGTTCATGCTGTCTTTGGTTTATCCTTCTGGTCACAAGTGAACTAATTTGTTACTATGTTCGCAACACCTAATATATACTTGCATATATATTAGTTTTCCGCAACAAACAGTATTTAGCTGTTATATATTGAATTGAATGGTGTCATGCTTACCGCAAAATGTGATAACTGATATCGATTGGAGGCTAGAGTATATATATATATATATATATATATATTGATAGATAGATAGATAGTGGTTAAAGGGCGTAATACCGGCTCCTACTGATGAGTCGCCAGTAAGCACGAAACGAATGTGCATGAGATTATACTTTCCGTTCATGCTGCCTTTGGTTTATCCTTCTGGTCACAAATGAACTAATTTGTTACTAGGTTCGCAAAGTAGATAATGTCCGGTTTATTTTGAGAATACCCAACAACACATTACAATCTTTTATTTATATATACCCTTGATTTTAATTTGATAAACTATTTTGATTTTCAGTTTTACTTCGACATCTGGATGGTTTATTTTGGATTGATTTTTAGTGCGAATGTATGTCTATGATCGTATCTATGAGAGGGTAGACGTCATTCATATTTCATTGCAGAGTGATTGTTGAGATCTGGTTATTCCTGAAGTGATGGATTCAATTTTAACCAGGTGTTCGCTTTGCTGACGTACGAATTTCTTTTCCCATATGTCCAAAAGAATTTAAGATCAACTTGTAGACTACACATAAGTTCCCGTCTCAATGATTAGCGTCTAGATTAAAGAATGTCCATAGATTCTACAGACACCAGATAATAAATTCTACAGGGACCTACAATGCCACATAATGTGTTACCTGCATCGTACGTAGTGGAACTACGTCAAATTAAATTCCATTTTTCGCCATCAAAACCAATTAATTTTTCTTTAATATTTCCTTATCTGTTTCGGAAAGACTGTTTATCGAGTTTTCTTTCATCTATTTGAGGTTTACTGATTTTTTTGTTTTCCGAGTCGACATAAGAGTTTAAAAACGAAAAACAATCCTGGATCCAACCTCATCAAATATAACTAATTGCTACATGATCTGTTCGAGTCCAACGTCGTCTGGGAGCTTGAGGGCGCCATGCGGCGCAACGTATCACACGTCTGAAGTCTGTGCCATAAAAGTATTATAAATGTTTCGTGTAGATATCCTATTCTGCTATTATCGTTGCGCATAGAGCTTAAAGTATATCTTCCTCGTAAACAAAATTCTGCGTCGCTTAAGCGCCCAACTTAAACATTCCGTCATCCATAACCAAGATTATATCTAAACTTCTTGCTCTAATAAATTGATGTCGGTGAAAAAAGCTACCTTGAGCTGCAATCAGTGGAAGCACATGCAGGATGTATGTCAGTAAAGCATTAGTTGTCAATGGCCTATGTATATGTATATATAGGTTGTATATATATATGCTAATTACATTCAGTTAATATAATGCTATATATATATATATATATATATATATATATATATATATATATATATATATATATATATATATATATATATATAGCTATGCATTATATTAACTGAATGTAATTAGCAACATATGATCTATATAAATACATAAAAGATGTAAGCAAATAATTCTCTAAATCTTTCCGTTTTGTTGTGGATTGGTTCATTGTTAGGCAACAACAATATCTTCATCAGACCTAGTATTTCAGCATCCTATCCCGAAAAACCTCCTCAAGTCAAGTGCATAATGTCCTCTAAAACACGAATATGGCGATATATAAGCAAAACAGCAACATTTGGTGACGATACACTGATTCCCAGGAAATGAACGCGAAACACAAATAATAAGAGCATAAACAATGATTGCAAAGACCATAGAGAAGCCAAATCACTGAAGCAAAGTTCTAAATAGGTTTCAAATAGAGGCAAAATATTCAATCAGTTACCTTATTTTCATTATGATCATCTTTGGGCATTTTGTCCCCAATGACGTCCTGCGTATCTGCTTTTAACAAAGAATCAACCAGACGATTTGCATTTTCTGCTTGCTTCAATGAGGCCACCTGATTGGCCTGGAGGCGAGCCTGCTCACTAATAAGTGTTGTGAGACGGCGTAGTATGCTAAAAGGAACCAGTAAAGAATTACAAAAACCACAATTTTGCTTAGTCACTATAAAGGAAGCAGAATGCGCTGTACGTCTGATTGTGATAATAAAGCTCTTAGCTAACTAGGAAGCGTCGCTAAGTCTTCCTAGCTTCTATGAAATTGCTCGTTAGCAGGGTAAATTACAACGGTAACGGCAGAATTGACTGATGCATTTAGCACTTTTTAAGGTAAACAATTGTATTATTTCAGTATTATCAAATTTCATGGTAATACTTTCGGTGAAATTAGCTTGAATCCACGTGTCATCACCACCGGACCGCAATTATAGGAAACAATGTGTCAACTAATTAGACGGTGTTGAGCAAAATTATTTGGATTCATGTAAAAATATTAGTTCATCCATTCTAATGTATTTGTAATTATAATTGAGATATAAATCATATAGAGCATTAAAAAATGGCCATTTTCTTTTCACCAGAACCCAACTCGACTGTATTGTCTGATACTTTATTGTCAATTGCTTGAAAAGAAATATATTATAAGGAAGCGGGAGATGCAAATGCTAAAACACGCAAAAATTAGTGTATACACACACAAACAAGCAATTCAATTAAATAAACATTGGTCGCATGGGAGGTGATAAAAACACTTGGTATAAACACCTGTTCCATTGTGTACACACATTTGCCAGTCTAAACTAAGTGGTATAGTGTAGAAGACGCAATTCATCCAATAGAATGGTTTCGTCCTTATTGGAAACTCATCACACTTTTTCGTGTCCTGATATGGTTGTGAAGATTGTTCATATGTATATATATATATATATATATATATTTGTGTGTGAGAGAGAGAGTGTGCGTAAATTGTAAACCAGAGAAGGCCTCGTAGTACAAATTGCTAAATACAGCAATAGAATGGTTTCGTCCTTATTGGGAACTCATCACATACTTTTTCGTGTCCTGACGTAAATCTGATATGGTTGTGAAGTTTGTTCAAGATATATATATATATATATATATATATATATATATATATATATATATGTGTGTGTGTGAGAGAGAGTGTGTGAGTGAAAATTGTAAACCAGAGAAGGCCTAGTAGTACAAGTTGCTAAATACAGCAAGCAATTTTAAACTGCACTGCAACTTACAACCACATGTAGAGTGCGAACCCAGAAATGTAGAGATTGCGTTGGGCTCGAAACAGTCGCATGTGCACGAGAATCTCATATTCCAGATGGTTTTGATGTTCGCCTGTCTTTATGTCAGCCGCCGCCTTAGACTGTTGCCACACGTGCCGAAGTGCTTCTGTATGACAAAAATGTGAAAACGTAAATACATAATATTTCGGAAGCAGTTAGCATGATCACCATAGAATGGCGAGAAATAAATTTGAAAAGCCGGAAGTGTTGCACCAGTATAGCAAGGCCAGTGCCTCAGGATAAACTGGCGATCTATATCTTGTTTTCATCCTACACAGAAGTAAGCGACGGTGAAGTACCACCAGTTTTAAATGCCAGCTTGTTCATGAGCTGTGATGACTTTTTCGGTCCATAAATTTCATCGGATCTAAATCAATTGTTCATACTTGACGAGATGCTGCATATAAATGCTATGCAATTTATCCATTCGATAAATAATACGCTGCAGAGGGAAACACGAGTTACAGATGCCGACGTATTGCTATGCTATCTGTTTTAGACGAATTTCCGAATCCACAAATTTATTCTTATCCAATAGCAATTCTCCCGACTTACGACATACTCAACGGGGGTTCGGCACCACTGATATGTATTAAAAGATATGCGACAGCGAAACCTCAAATTCAAACGATGTTCTGCTGTGCCGTCTGACTGTGTCCACTTGCGCCATCTACAAATGTGTGCTTATTCAAAAATATACTGTCCAATTAAAGCTTGCCTACATTATCCATTTCTAAACAGATATGCAGCAGAATTTAGCGATATTTTAAATGCAATGCGGAAGTGAAGCCTAAGTTTGATATTCTGTGTGATGTTGTGGTCTTAACTCTTGTTGCATCAGGACTTGAAGCTCCAAACTAGCTATGCCACTGGTAATGGATAATTTTTCATCTACAGCACCGACAGGCTGCATGGCAATTTTTTAACGTGACAGAAATCTGCTGTCCTAGTTAGGCCGATGAATGTTATCATTCACCGTGCAAACGAACACTGTCATTAGGGGAAGTAAGAATACGACCAGAGTATAATTCTAGCCATCATACACACAGTTAAAACTGTAGGCCTTTGCTGGCAAGCAATTGGAAATTGTCAACAAGGAAAAAAGCTACAGATGTTGCCCATTCATGTGTCTTGTTGCAAGCCACATTACAGCGCGGTGTAATTTGGGCGACCGAAATCGCGAATGAATGCTTCCTGTCGCGAAACTGCTGTACCAGCCACTCTTTGGTTACAAGCCGTTCACCGCAATCGCCGCGTTAGATCGACAATTAGAGATTTTGAATAATCGTCGCAAACAGTGCCCAACGCAACGCAACGAGGGTTACCTAACCAGATTAGATGGCAATGATACTGAGCGGTTCGTAAATGATGCTAATATTGAATTACTGCTGAAGCTCAGCAAACAATAAACCAAACTAAAGAGGTATCTAAGCGCTTACATTTGAAGTCAGTTATCTTCTAGAGTAAAGAGGCAACGACAGTATGCCCGACATAAAGACCTTGCATGTATTGCATAATAAAATCGACGGGCAGTTCATAAAATTTTTAAAACCATCCGCCGCAAAGCTATTACATCTAGAGTTTTAGGCAAATATCTGTCTTGATCCGACAAAAATTAAATATTTGACGACTTGGCGTACTCCTATCTAATGAATCATTACTGATTGTCAAGCGATCACGGCAATTTCACTTGAATAAGTGTACACATACATATAATCGTACATGTGAATACTTTCCAGAAATAAACACTGGCAAAGTTAAGAGATCTACCAGCAAGTATTGTAAATATATTTATGTTCTCCGCAACAAAGAATATATAACCATGTTTAACCACTGGCGACAATGACCTGTCCTGTACACTGTTATCAACCCGTGCAATTTTAACAGTAGATAGAATGTTCAATTTTTAAAACATAATCAGCAAAACTCATTGCATAAAACAAATTTCAATAAAAACGATTACTAATACGAGGGGTAGAGTCTTTCCATTATCATTACTTTATTATAATTTATCATGAAGCTACCTCAAAAAATCCCCATGGACACCATAAAACGCGAGCAAAGTAACTACAGTAAAAAACAGACAAACAAGAATAGCACTCCGCAAAAATTCAAGGGATAAGGACAACACATCACAGAAAAATTACATCATTTAACACGTGATACTAACACTGACACACAACAGCTAACACGTTTAAAATACGTTGGCTAGAGCAGAACAGTTAGGATGGATGAATGTTATTCAGAGATATCTATCTACAAAGTGGTCTGTCGCTCAAGTCTGACGGGAAACAATCGTAATGGATACGAATTTTTTATTTGTCATTACCCAAAATTTCTTTAAGCCATCGAGACTTGCCTTAAATAGTTAGCCAGGTCGCCCTCAGTTCATCCTGAACGTATTTACCATCAGTAGCGTAATGCACAGAAAATCCAAACCAAGTAAGTTATGCAGAAATGACGTAACAAATTTTGGATGATTATGAGAAGCATTTGTGAACTTTTTGTCAAGCTGTAAGTTCGTGTTGTGTAGTGCTGAAGAGAACAAGTGAAATGTCATGCCGATTCCTTAAATGGAACACATTACACGCAATTAACGAATAAATCGATTTTAGCTATCGTTTGGACTGATGCAGAAAGTTAACACAACAGACAACTAATTTGTAAACAAATACATGTGAACAAATAACTAGTTCAACACTGACCTATCTACCCACTGTCCAGGATAATTTCACATGCCATCAATAAAGCATGTGATAAAACGCTATTAATGAATGCACTACAGCATGTATTAAAGAGTTGATACGCTCGTCAAGTTAACATTTAGCCTAACACCATGTTAACAAAATTGTAGTTAGCATCAAACATACAAAAACACTATAAATCATGACTAAGTTTAACTTTGCGTCAATTCAACGCATGCATAGAGCAAATAACTATTAAAACTTACCCGATTTGCGTTTGCGTGTTGTCGCTTTGCACCGTCAGTTTCGCAAAGAGTAGATTGATCCCAACTTCCAAGTACGCATCGGGATGGGGTCCTCGTGCGCAGCACAGTTCTCGGTTAGAAACCCTTAGCGATATGGCATCGGATCGAGCTCAGTGGCGATCTTGTTGCAGATGTCTAGTAGAATCCTATTCGTAACTTTCTTTTCTTAGTAGGGCAAAGTTGGCTGCGAGGTTCGGTTTGTTTATGACGTGATACGGTGAAATCCGCAAGGAAGCTGTGTTGCTGAGGTCGCCTTGCCCGAATGCTAACTTGGCCATAATGGTGTTGTGGAGTGGTTTAGTTTGCCTCATTTCCGTGAGTTATCCTGATAAATTTACTCATAGTAGCAAGGTTTTCCTTCCCTCTCTACCCCTCTCCCTCTTTCGTAAATCTCAATAATAATTTATCTAAATTCACTTAAATACTTTTTTTCACTCCTTATGGTTATATGGCAGTGAAACATTAGTCACCTGAATTCTGTGTGGCTAGAAATGAAACGATGATGACGCATCGAGGTTGTCTTCTTATTGGTTGGGTGCGGATTCGTCCCATTCTTCCGAAGGCGTCAGCATCATTCGTACTAACCACTAGAACTGAGGTACGATCTAATCTTCGCTGACTGGCAACGTTTCGTTATGACATTTTCCGTACCATCCTCAGGCCTCTAATCACCCAAACGCAGTACAATGCTCACAATAGCTGATTTAAGCAATTGTGGTAACCTCATTCCGAAACAGTTCTATTCATATATTGTCCAGTGGTTAGGTGTGAACGATGTTGAAGCCTACGGAAGAAAGGAACGAATCCGCACCCAGCAAATACGAAGACAGACTCGATTCGTACTTGGAATTTGTGATCAATCGGATCTTTGCGAAACTGATCATTGCGAAGCGACAACTCGCGAACGCACATCGCGGATATTCAACGTTTCAAGCTCAAACTGCGCAACCATTCAAGAAATTTAAGCATTACGATTAATCCAGTTTCGCAATTTTTCATTCTTCTAACTTTTCAACTGTTCGAAATGCTAACCAGATTTCGGCAAAGACAATAACACAATACAAGATTCAGGACATTTAGTGAAATATGCTAGTCCCTAAGTCATTATGAATTAATTAATAAAGTCAATCCAATACAGGAAGGATAAATTAATACTAGAGAACGAACAAATAAACTGAGACGGATAGCTGGAAGGTTGAAACATGCATACCGACGTGAATTCCATTCTGTTAATAGTGAAGCCACTTCACTAGCTGTCATATGCCTACATCAGGTCAATCACAAACAGAATTCAGTATTTCGAGGGCGGTGACTTTACCTTCGGTTCGACTGGCAAGATTTCGTGAATCATCCGAGAGAAAATGCTTGTAATCAAGACCATATTGTAGAAGAAGAACCGATTTTATGTACGCATAGGTGCATAAATTTTGTATATAATACATAAATAAACATAATTGCGCACGATTTCTATGATGTTATAAGCATAGCTTTTTCGCTACTTTCACCACACCAAAATGGGTTATTCAATCTAGGCGACGTTGCTTATGTAGGTGCATATAATTTCGTTCGTATAACTGGTTAAAAATCAAATTGTTGTTTGTAGCAAGTCTACAAACATGATGAAAAATAACCATAGTCCTACTTATTTCGTTCACAAGACCAACTTAAATCCAAACCAAAACGGAAATTCGGAAAACAGAAACCTATGCGCGTTTGAACGAAGCTTTCTTGTATGACCGTTCGGGTAGCAAAAGCAGTTCAGATCCCATGGTTCATTCAATTTAATAGAATCAGGCTTACTTATAATAATTTCTGGATTCCTAGAAAACCTCCTCTCGTTCGGTGGCAGAGATCAGGATTGATCGGCGTGAGTTTGCCCCTACACGCATAGTAAACAAATTGACCGATTCTTTAAATCCAATTTTCAATCTAAGAATAAACATCAATCCCATTGTAGTTAACCAGTCGTCGAACAACATAACAAAACTACCGCCAGGCGCAACGCACTGACGCGTTTCGACCTTCCATGATCATCATCAGAGTACGACGGCAAGCTGACTATCGAGGATCAAATCGCATTGCATATATATGGAAATCAAATTTAGATATGCGGCTTTCACATCTAGCAGTCTTGCATATATTGAACTTGACTGGAAATGTCGGCTGTACAATTGCTATGCAGTCACGAACATTAATTGTTTGCAACTTTCGCCACATATACATACATAGGCAATACAATTTTACAATAATTTATTGCGCGGGTGGTGAGAGCCGCATATCTAAATTTGATTTCCATATATTGAATGCGGTTTGATTCTCGATAGTCAGTTTGCCGTCGTACTCTGATGATGATCATGGAAGGTCGAAACCCGTCAGTGCGTTGCAGCTGGCGGTAGTTTTGTTATATTGTTCGACAACTGGTTAAATACAATGGGATTGGTGTTTACTTCAAGCACGCAAACTTGATTTAAAGAATTGTTACCACCACCCGCGCAATCAATTATTGTTTAAATTGTATTGCCTATATATGTATATGTGGCGAAAGCTGAAAACAGTTAATGTTCGTGACTGCATAGAAATTGTGCATCCGACATTTCCAGTCAAGTTCAATGTATGCGAGACCGCTAGAGGTGAGAGCCGCATATCTAAATTTGATTTCCATATATATTCAATTCGGTTTGATCCTCGATAGTCAGTTTGCTGTCGTACTCTGATGATGATCATGGAAGGTCGAAACGCGTCAGTGCGTTGCGGCTGGCGGTAGTTTTGTTATGTTGGTCGACGACTGGTTAAATACAATGGGACTGGTGTTTACTTCAAGCTCGCAAACTTGATTTAAAGAATTGTTACCATCACACGCGCAATCAATTATTGTTAAAGTGACCAATAGCGGGAACAAAACATCCCAAACAAGTAGGTCCATTTGATACCATTTATAAAAATATATAGATGCAATTTAGGGTAATAACCCGTGAGCCAATAGGTTATTACTAATCCACCATCACGAGGTGTCACGATTAATTTATTGTAGCAGGATTTAAAATTAACTTTGCCACAAGCCATGCAGTTTACGAAAATCAACGAATTACGCACAAAACTAAATTGCTTGAGTGACTGCATTTTAATGTGATTTGAATAGCACTTTGATAACACCAGGCCAGTTTCACACTATTCGTACATTGTTGACAGAAAACTCTTAATTAAGTTACTAAGTTGAGCAGGAGCTGAATTATGCTCGTTGGCCACCGCGTTTTAATGATCTGCTGATTAAGCACATAAAGCAAACAAGTGCCCCGATTTCGTAAACTAAAAATAGATCGCTGTGGTAAAGATAACAAAAAACAAGCTACAAATGGATAACTAGTGAATATAAGTGTCGCTGAAATAAGGGGCACAGATTTTATAAAGATATGATCGGCATGTCGATCCAAATATCACGAAGAATTTTGAGTGACCTTGTCATGCCTACTTGAACGGAAAATTAATAGTCTAGTCACAATGAACCCTCATTACCTTGTGAATATTTTTTTCAGAATCGAGCTAATGAGATCTGCCAGTTGAGCTTCTGGTATGTTTTCATATCTAGAACAAAGAGAATTCGCTTGCCCACAAACGTATAAAGTAACTAGGCATAATAACTATTAGTCAGTACATCAGCAGGGTTTATATCGTAAATACACATAAAATGACGCCATCGTAACATTAAAGCTACAATTGAAAACAACTATAAAGAGATTCTGAAACTTATTATTCGCCGGTTATTTTCAACAAGAGTCTACCTGCTACCAGTTGGCACAATTTGTCTTTCAAACTACCGGCTATATCAAGTGCTGTGTGCAGAACACAGCACCGATAATACGACCCTGCCTAGTTCTTCTCCCCAGTGAAATTCCGCATAACCATGACATCAATGCTAATGTCTAAAACAGTATTTTTCATGCTGAAATTAGTATACGCCACTAGTTTATAATTCAATGGAGGATTTTTGTGTTATTGTGTAGCCGCAAAATCTGCACCGTCTCTGGCTTGAACATTCTCACAGCAAGCGGAAGTAGACACCTACCTGCTGCGTGCTAAACCCAGTCGGCATTCATGTTGAACTCGTTGACGAGCGAAAGCATCACACAAGGGCGCGCGCACACGTACCAAGAATCAATAAACATACCCTTACTACCCATTATTTTTGGTAGTTGTGAATCGAGATTTTGCCGCAGCATAAAGCGCACAAACCACTAGACGCCACCCTTACAACACGACCTAGCGTCAAGACATCTTGGGTATAATGCAAACTGACTGGCGACGACAAAAATAGCACATGCACAAACGTGATCACGACGGCATCGCCATAAGTTATTTAAAAGAATTCTTTATGAATTGCGAAACTGAACTAATTAAAATTACCTGATCTACATTTCGAATAGCACAGGCTGACTTCTTGTTGTTTTGTTTCTTCAAAAGTTTGTCTTTTTTGAACTTGTGATCATGGGTGAATTGAATGAAGAGGGCGGGCGCCAAACGCCATCGAAATATCTTGAAGAAACAAAACAACTGGCATACAGCTTGTTAGTCGAAACGCAAATCAGGTAATCGTTATAAGTTGGTTAAATGAAGGGAAAAGTGGCGAAACTGAATTAATCAAAATTACCTGATCTGCGTTTTTACTGACACAGGCTGAATTCCAGTTTTTCGCTTCTTCGTTAGTTTCTTGTTAATAGTTGATGATGAGTGAATTGAAGGTGGCCGCCAATGGCTTTGGAAATATCTTGTAGAAACAAAACAACTGGAATCCGGTCTGCGTTAGTCCAAACACAGATCAGGTAACCGTCATAACTTGCTTGGCCGCCTTCGGCTCAACGATTTGATTACAATATTTTAAGCATTAATCGAGCGACATTCTTAGACTGAGAAGCACAAATTAAAGGAAAGGAGACGGAATTGTAAATAAAGTGGTCTACAGTACGCATATAGGCTTATTGTACATCGAATTATGCTTCGCTATGCGTGGGCTACAAAATAACATTAGGCCATCCATTGCCAGTGGATATGGTTTGAAGTGGGTACTCTGCCAACCAAGACTGGCGAGCATTGTCTGTCCGGGCGTCCGTGGCCAGCTTCCTTCGGCATGCGAAACACGTTTTTAGTAACCACCACGTTCGCCGAAATACAGTCACTGTTGCTATGTTGTGAAGCCGAACGACACGCTTATTATGAAACGGAATCATAAATTTATCTCATAAGACCAGATAATGATCATGCTACCATTTTCCGGCTGCCAAACTAATGCATGTCGAACCCAGGCGTGGATCTACAATGGCTAATGGCATCTTGAATTACGCTTCTCTTTACGGTTTGGTTAAAAATAGATCTAACAATATTATTGCTACTCATTATTATTATTATTATTATTATTATTATTATTATTATCCGTACCATATTTTTCTCTTATTACTATGGTTATGTGACAGTGAAGCATCAGTTATTAAACCTTTGATCTATTATCTCTGATAATAATTGTCGCCTTGCAGCCTGGCAGTCCAGCGAATTAGCAACAGCATAAGCGCAACAATCCTTTTGACCTTAGAATCAAACTGCGTAACTTACATGAAACACAAAATAGACTAGCAAGAAATAATTAGCAACACCACTTAACATATGCTTCATAAGTATGCGAACAAGTCAGCAAACGCGTCAAGGCTAAGTATCATTCAAAAAAACATTTCGCTGTATAATATTTGCGGGATAAGTATTAACAAAACACAGCATAAAATTAGGATTCAATGGAAAATTTTGTACCTGTAGAATGTTACCAATTTTAAAGAAGCAAAATCACTTACCGACAACTATAATTGACAGGAACCCAACGAAAATGTTAAAATATACGTTGACATGTACTTTGATCATGGCGACAAGCTTTGATTTTAGGATCATGGACCAACTATCAATTATTTAATAAAAACAAATAAATAGCATTAAAATAAAGAATTTCAAAAAAAATTCACTTCAATAAAATTAATACGGCATAATAATTTTGATTTGATGAAAGATTACATAAATAATACACCAGCACGTGATCTTTTACATTATTTTTACGGTAGGTGCAATATTTGTTTCACAATAACAACCAAATTATAATAAACGAATCAGCCGCAAATAACAAACTTAAAACTAAAGAAGCAAAGAGTAAATAGTCTTATGATAGAATTAATTCATTATAAATAACGCCTTAGGCATCTTGCTTTATTCAAACGTATTGGTTAATTTAGCTTGCTTAATGTGCATAATTCTACCTTCGTAATCAATCATTTTAATGGATAAATTTGACTAGGTGGCCAATGTTGGTCTACATAAGATTAGTGTCCCACAAGATCACGCAGCTCTTAACATGTGCAATCGTTACTAATTCATTGACTGCTTAGTCCACCAAATGACCAAACATAAAAATATGAATGGCTTAGATTGAAATAGCATCACTTCTTCTCGCAAATCTACTGTTTGTACTGAGCGCACTTAAAAATTAGAAAAGTAATATAGGCATTGGTCAAATTGGTTCACAATAATGGATATACATGATAGTATAAACACTAATTCATATACGCATATATATATATATATATATATATATATATATATATATATATATATATATGTATATATTGTAGGTTAGTTTGTGAATTCGTGTGCGTGTCTATGTACTTGTAAAAGTTATTCTAGCCACATCACAATGATTTTGTTTTAGGTGTTGCGCACCTAGTAACAAATTAATTCAAATATGGGTAAACCAAATACGTATAATCTTGTGCACATTCGTTTCGTACTTACTGGCGACTCATCAGTAGGAGCTGGCATTGCGCCCTTTACCCGCCATATATTTTGATGAGGAATGTTGGAAAATAGGACGGTCCAACCTCCCATGCGAGTGTGTAAACATGCAGCAGTGAAGCTAACTGATGAGTAGCCACTTGAAACGAAACGAGTTTATGTGCAAGCTAAATAGAGGCATTGATGGTGTGTTTATGACATTTCGAAATGCTTTAATTTGCACAAAAACTGAGCTGATATATGTTGTGGTGCGTTTGATCATATAGTGTTTGCCTTTTGAATCTCTTCTATGAGTCCTGATTTGCTTTCAGAATCAGCTATTTAGGATAAAACTTGCTTCATCTTTTTAAAAATGACTAATTTTTGTTTCAATATTTGTTGAGTCATATATTAGTCTGTTGCCTAGTTTGACTTTTGATAGATTGTTATGTCAATTACGGACACGTTATAACCATCGGCTTGGAGTATATAAACTCTTAATCCTTTGTGGGGCATGACAAGTTCGTCTATATTTTTCTCTGTGACGAGTTAGTTATCTTTGAAATTCTTTCCATATTGTTCTAGTTCGTTGATTATTTCGGCTTGCATTCCGTGTTCACTGAATGTTTCTGTGCCAATACCTTTTTTAAAAGTCGTCAAGGCTCCCCGTTCCACTTTGGATGTCAATAATATAGTTTTCTTAGACTTCTTTCAATGAACCATAATTTTGTTCCTGATTAGAATAATTTTTATCAGATGTTTTGACAAAATAGCCTTTTAATAATTATTAAAAAATTAATCAGAATCAGCTTAAATTTCCATAATTTTGTTCCTGATTAGAATAATTTTTATCAGATGTTTTGACAAAATAGCCTTTGAATAATTATTAAAAAATTAATCAGAATCAGCTTAAATTTCCGTATGTCCAGGAAATTTGTCCAGCTCTCTTGGGAGGTGCACATTTATTTTAATCAAATGAAAGCCCAGAATGTATAAAACTGAAAGATCCCATGACACCCATCGGTCAAGCGCGTGCAAAGGGAACATTGCATTCCGTCACTGGAGCTTTGCCTATATTGATATATACATGTATGCGAATATTTTTGACTGAATGCCAAGAAGCTATAGCAGATCCTCCAGTAATAAATAATGCCGTTTAAACGATTTTTTCAATAGTTTTATCACTTATCTATATTTCGGCGTTGAGCGTTGGATTGATAAAGATACTCGAAAAGAGTATGGAAATATCTTGATAGGAAATGTTGACACGGATTTTGAGTATCTTGCACAGCCAAATCGGTCAATTACTTTGTCTACGAACTGACCAGGCTTTCGAGTTTAGAATTCTCTTTGTCAACAACTAACTAGTCAATCCGTTATTCATCATGTGTTTATTCGCACTTCTCTGCAGTCCTAATGTATTCCGATCTTTACATATCTAATTTAATGTTCTTTTCCTTTTAAGTAAAATTATATATCCACATCGTACTTATATTCACGTTAGAAAATTTCTTTAGAACCATGGACCAGTTGATCAGTTTTATTAAATAGACATTATTTTAACTAGCAATGAGGATAAACTCACAAAATATATAACAAAATTACTTACAATGACAACGGGATGACAGGTATCATAAGGAGGCCCACTATGACCATAAGGCCATAGAGGAATCCAGCTGTAAATGTCCACAGGAATGTCTAGACAAAAGATAACATTATTAGTAGACACAATACATCAAATTATGAATGCGCGATTAGGTAATTTACTGACCGCAAATTTTAATGAATCAGACTAAATGACTTCAAAGAATTTACACATACACTTTATGAAATAAGTCACAATCAGGCATTTAACTACTATTGGGTCAAGACCACAGCTTATAGTCATCGGCAAACAGGCAACTGCAACAATGGAAAGCTATGTATGTCAATTAACATACTGGACGAGTCAGCCTAACTCTTAAAACGCACGGATTACTTCGCATCTAAATAGGCGAGTTGATGAGCCGCCTTCCAGCTTTGTGGTTGATGAATTATAAATTTAATTTATCATTTGTTCAAGATGGATTTACCAGTTACCTGTTCATTTTTCAGGTATGCCTTTTATTTAAATAATCAAATAGTAAATTAAACTTTGAGACTGCGCAACTATCTAACTTCTGCAATGCATGCCAAAATGACTTCCAAACTCTTGTGCATATAACGACAGGAGAGGGGTCAGTTTAGCTACTTCGTCAACGTAACACTCGTGAAAAAAACAACTAAGAGAGAGCTGTGCACACCACTATGATAGCCCTATTTTGGTATTACTGAAATACAATCCAATTTATTGGGCCAAAACTTCACAACATACATAGACTATCACAATTCAAATACATTAAAAATAGAATAGAATATCTTTATTTGGATTCAAACCGCACATGTTCCATCAAATAGATAATAATATTGGAAAATGTACAATATAAAAATATATCACATCACATAAATATGTGCAATTAGTCTCATGTAGATAAGTAAATCTCACTAGTTGTACTGTACAATATATCAACATCAGAAAGTTCGGCTGTAAAGTAATAGATTCATCATCAAAATAGGAAAAATTAAGGTACAGTTCGAGTGTAACATTATGCAATAATGAGAACCATGACTAGAAATAGATTGTATGTATTGTTGACTAACATGATGATATAATGCATAAAATTACAATTTTAATATTACAAAATTTGGAAATAAAAATCTCAAGTTATGTTGCTGATCACAATTATCCGTCTTTTATTAAACCATGAGAAGGTATTATCATAATCAAAATTAAAAATATCAGCAGGATTGTAGATTTTTTCTAGTTCAGTAGAAAGCGATTTCACAACAAACACCAATTTAATGTGTAATATTCTGATGTCGTAAACCACACTACGGAACATCACCGAACACTAGTCTCTCTTACAGTTATTACCGTTGTATAATGGTCCGACATTTAATAAAAAAACCTGGGTCATACCAGGATAGCATCTAATTGAGATCTAATGTATCATTAAACTTTTATCCAAACAATTACATTTATTTATATAAGCTATTTAAATATATCTTTCAATTATCAAAAATCTCTATTTGAAATGCTCAATTATATGCAAACAGCTGTCCGCTCTTCCCTTTTGATACTTACTATAATAACAAATTCCACATCAGTTAAAACTATATTAGCATCATTTTATAATAGCTTGCCGTTTTCTAAAATTAAATGACCACACCATATCAGTGAACTCACAACTTCTCATTTATGGAGCCAACTAGTCTTGGTAGACTAAATTTAACAATATGTACGATTTAATGATAACAATAATAAATTTATTTAACAACGAAGGCCAACTGGCCAAACAATTGAAATGATAAAGTAAAAATTAAAAGTAGGATATGTAAAGTTCAATGAAACTGTGACTAGCAACATATTTAACAATATACATCATCGTATACGAAAGTAAATTAAAAAAAGCATTAAGCATATGAGTAAAATTTAAAAAACAAAACAACTTTTACATTCATTAATGTTTTTTGGTTTCAAATTAAAAATATGGCATAGAAAACGGTTACAAACGTACAAAACAACGGCGGCAAACCAAAAGCAAAAGCGATAGTAATCGCTTACATAATAATAAATAATCAACCAGAAAAGGAAATATTAATTACTTTTGTAAACTTTATTAAATGTTGAACTTCGATACAATTTTCTTGTAGTGAAAAATATACAAGTATTAACGAAATATGTACAAATGCAAACGAGGCAAATAGTTCGTATATATACAAGCACGCATGCGAGATATATTGACATGATACATGCGGCAATTGATAGCCGATACATTATTTTGAAGCATCTATGTGACTTGCGCATGCCTTAAGATAAAATTTCAAATATTTACTGAGGCAAAACATAACCACATAGAACACTAGCCCGAAACAAGGATTTCTTTGGTTGAAGAAGCTATCAACGCCAAGCAAATACTTTATAACTCCAAATCCACGCGAAAAACTAAAATAATAAAGGACAAGTTACTCAGAGGTGAGTACATTCGAACAGCTTAATGTAGGCGAAATATCACATATCGCCTTATAGTTCAAACTTTTTTCCTTTTCGAATTCGACATACAATGCATAAGCACTAAGACACAGTCCGATAATGCAGAGTGCTAATGTGCAATTCATATTTCATTAAAAATAACTGGAAGACGCGTCATTCATAACCAGAGCTATTTCTTAATAAAAACTTCTTCAAATCCTAAATGAAAAATACACGAGGATATTGCAAAGCTTATTTGAGAGCTGCCAGACATTAAACTAAGAGAAATAAAATAAGGAAAATGTTTGGCCTTGAACAGAATCGTTGCGGAGTTCAATTAAACGCTATATATAAATTAATCGATGATTATTCGTGGATATTTGAAGTTATCATTGGCTCCTTAATCAAAGTTGTTCTTTTGTAAAACGCCCAGTCTTCAAGTAAATGCCGTACGATGTCACAAAGTCAGTTACGTGCCAAGATTGCTGAGATTAGTACTGTTGGGGGCAATTATTAGGGCCCGCATTGCGTTCTGTGGCAAATGCCGAGAAAATTATTTAGTGTAGCAACGTCTAGAAATACTCCCTGGATGGTAGCTCAGCTATAAAAGTAGAATTCACCATATCTTTAGATATATTCAACACAGAAGTTTTCGTAAAGAGGCGTTCATAGAACTCTGATGGTAGTTGACTCCTATCTTTTCTAGGCGTAATAATTCACACATTTGTGACGACCTTCCAGGCTGATATCTCTGTTGAATTTCGGTCATAAGTAACTCAAATAATATTTACGGATCTTCTTCCACATTTCTGTTTCTAAAATTTTCCAATGTGCATCTGAAATTCTCTGACAATGCAATCCATGCTGCAGCAAATATCTCCATAGGGTTTACAATCTGGTAAGCTTTGAATATCATTTGGGCATCCCCGATCCAACTTGAGTGTTTTTCGAATTTATACTGTGATAGACTGAATATATTTGGACTCGCGCGGTCGCTATATTTTGTAGAGGCTCCAAACCTATTAATAAATGAGAACCCCATAGATGCCAAGTCGTTGTCAGTCTTGATATACCCATTTGAGTCTTATGAATTAATATTCTCGTTCACATCTATTAAGTTCATGCCTGCGATATCTTGAGCTAATTTGCTTGTTTTAACAGGAATTAATTGAGAAGATCAACATTGTAACAAGAAAACAGATAGTTGCTGCAATTAACAGAGAAAGTCAAAATATGTCAGGCGCACGAAACAGAAACTCAAAATTGATAAATAAACAATTTTTCTAAATATACTTTAACTTCGTAGTTATTTGTTTACTACAAATAAATAAGTAATCATTGTTTATATAAATGTTGTAGCTAAGTACAATGTTTGCGTAGTAACACAATGTGTAAACAGTTGCCTGACAATGTTGGAGGAAATATCTTCCTCTAAAGGGCTAAAGTATGCTTATTACTTGCTTCAACAATCATTTGATGCCAAATAACCACTAGGAATTCGCTACACAAATTGTTAGCTGCAGTGTCCGGTCATACCGCATGAGGCAAAATAGAGCAGCGTGAGAATTTCAAGGTAGATTGCCACTGAAGTTGCCAGGTTTAAGTTGAAACCTGGGCAGGCTGGATCGCCATCTGTGTGTTTGAATACGGACAAAAGTGCTAGTGTGTGCTCGACGTGGTGGTCATGATATTTGTAGAGTGGTTGCTTTGCAACTGATGAAGTTGAGATATGCATTGAAAGTGGCCTTACCATGATATAATAATAATAATAATAATAATACATTTATTTGGCATCAAAGGCCAACTGGCCCGACCATTGAGATAACAAATCAAGGGTAGGATATGTGGAGGTGAGTGGAATTGTGACTAGCAAAGTATTTGATGGCAGGGGGGTTTGGGAAGGGAAATGTTATCAAAAACGTCAAGATAGTTCAATCTGGTGAAAAATAAATAGGAACAAAATTCCATTTGACTAGACAAGATCAATTGGAGAAAGTCCATGAATTGTCAGAGCTTCTAGGTAAAAGTGAGTTCGAAAATAAAGATAACAAAGTTGGCGGATCGTAGCCGATAACCACTTAGTGTTGCTACACAAGGCGTTAGCTCTAAATAGCTGGTCATACCAAAAAAGGCAATGTAGGCTCAGATGTGAGTGATGCATTACAACAGTAAAATGTAAAATAATGTATACATGAAAATCAAATGGCAACGACAAAAGTGTTCTCGAACATTGCCGCAGAGATGGCATAATACCAAATAACTGTTCAAAAATGCTACACTTGTACCAAATTCCCAAGAAACTCCATGAAATGTGGAGCCAGCTTATCCTCCAAAAGGAGTCAGCCGCAGTAAAGTAAGTAAGTAAGTTATACTGTAACACGCGGCACCGTGTTACAAACCGACGATGTTCGATACAGTGCTCTTTAAGGTCAAACAATCTAAATCTGTTCTTATACAATATTTCTCTTAACTGTGATTTTAGAAACAATCTCTGTTAGTTTCAAACAGTTTTAATCGATATTTCTTGAACTGCAATGTTATTTGTGATTAATAGGGTGTAAACGCCCCGGCTTCAAGTAAATGCCGTACGACGTTACAAACTCGGTTAAGGTGCTCTGAATATAGATTTTGTTATGATAGGGGGCCCTTAACAGGGCCTGGTCGTGCGTTCTCCTGAATTATTCAGAGTGTGAAGATGTCCTAGAGCCTTGGGTGGACTCTGGCTGTTGTTCCTTCTGTTGTCGAGTTGTAATCACGATGTGGAAAACTTCGTTCAGGTTCTGCAATTAATTGGCTTGTCTCGCTGGTTGTACCGCAACAAGATGAGTCACGGATGTAGCCAATTGTTGGTGAAACAAATCGAATCGCCGGCGTTGGTATTGACAGCCGACAGAACGCACACGCGTAACGCAAAGCAGAATGCAAATGCGACAACTGACTTGTATGGTAAATTGCCGTGCTTAAATAGCATGCCATAGTAATATATGTCTACTTGCACACTATTGGTTAAACGGCAAGTTTCGCTTTTTTCTCATTGGTGCAACGTAAATAAAATTTAATTTAATTTACGCAATATGTCGGCCATTAATTTGTGTCGTTACAACACTTTCCTCTCTGAAAAAAAAGGAAAAAGAATTCCTCTCTGCGAGGCTAGATAAGAAATGTATGACAGAGTTCGAAAAGAGTTAAGCAAAAATATGATGAACCATAAATGCTGGGCTTAAATATGCTTGTTGGTTGCTTCAACAATGATATGATGCCAGGTAACCACAAGGAATTCTACACAAATTGTTAGCTCTAGTGGTCGGTCATACCACGTGAGGCAAAATAGAGCAGTGTAAGTTTTGGGAGCCACAGCGTGAAGATTTCGAGGTTAATCGCCTATGAATTTGCCAGGTTTAAGTTACAACCTAAGCAGGTTGGATCGTCGTCAATGTGTTTGTATTCGACCAAAGGCGCTAGAGTGCTCGACGTTGTGGTCATGACATTTGTAGAGTGGTCTTTGTGCAATTGATGAAGTTGAGATATGCATTGAAAGTGGCTTGTACCATGATATGAAGCTGATCACTACTTAGTGTTGCTACACGAAAGCGTTAGCTCCAAGTAGCTGGTCATACCAAAATAGGCAGTGTGATGTCATGTGTGAGAAATAAATTATAATGTAAAAATATATACATTAAAATCAAAGGTAACTGCATAAAAATATGTACACGAACATTGCCTCAGAGATGGCATAATACCAAAGAACTGTTCAAAAATGCTACAGAATTGTTAGCTAAGAACAGCTGGTTATGCCACGTGAGACAAATACGAAAAATAACGAAAGGTTAAAAAAATTTTGATAGTTAATGTTAATGTTTAAAAAAAATCAATTACGCGTTATACAAAGCAGATATTGAGATTGTGGGCAGACGGAACCTGAGATGTGTGTAGAAGGTTGAACGCTCTCAGGATCAGGCGGTTCGATAAACGGTTTCAATCTGTCTATGCTTACTGATGTCGGTGTAGCGCCTTGCATAATAATGAAGTATTTTGGTTGTCTGAGCAAAATCGGGTAAGGACCGCGATACCTTGGTTGTAGTCGTGCAACAGCATTGTCGTTGCGAACGAGTACTCTCTTGCAGCTGTGGAGCTGTGGGTGAACGAAGACTGAACGAGGTGTATGTCTTGGCTGCTGTTCGGACATGTTACCGAAATGAAGTCGAAGGCGGGTAGCTTCGTCTTGTGGGTCATCTTGTGTCGGTAGTAGACATGGGAGCTGGCTAGGCAGGCGTAGATCCATGCCATACAAGAGTTGTGGCGCAGATGTTTTAATGGATTCACGAGTACGGGAACGCATGGCAAGCAGAATTAAAGTTAGTGCATCGACCCAGTTGCCATTAATGGACGAAGATGCTAAAGCAGCTTTGAGTTCCCTATGCATTCTCTCTACCATACCATTAGCTTGGGGATAGTAGGCAGTCATCTGGCGTAAGATGCATCCCATGTACAGCAAGGTGGTTTTGAAACGATCAGATGAGAAGCAAGTGCCTCTGTCCGTGATGACCTCATTGGGAACACCATAATTGGATATCCATGCAGAGATAAAACCGTTAGTTACTTCGTCTGCAGAAATGGTGCTAAGAGGTAATGCCGCAGGCCACCGTGTAAATCTATCGATCATAGTTAGAAGGTAGCTGAAACCTTGAACCTTTGTCAGATGAACTATGTCGATGTGGACGATGGCTAAGCGAGAAGTAGATCGAAAATGTTGCAACTTAGAACGAGTGTGTCGTGTGATCTTGTTTTTCTGACAAATAGCACACTCGGAGACCCATCGTTTAACATTCTGCCTAAGTCTGTGACCCCAGAAACGATCTGTAAGAAGTCTGACAGTCGCTTGGCTTCCTGTGTGAGAAATTGAATGAATTGAATCGAAAACTTTTCTCTGAAGGCTGGTCGGCAGAACTGGCTTGTTGGGCTGCGTACCCGTGAAGTAAACAATTGGTAAGTCTTCCCACAGACGGCATATGAACTTGGCTGGGTGACGGGCTATTGATCTTTGAATGTGAATGTCACCGCGTTGTTCAGTTCGCAGGAGAGTTGGCGTTAGTGCAGGTTCACTGAGTGCCACGGAGTTGACAGTGAATGGTGACGGCGAAGGTGGTTGTAGAGACGTCTGGCCTGGACAGGGCATCTGCAATGAAGTTCTGTTTGCCCTTGACGTGAAAGACGTCAAATTGCCATTCGCTTAGACGAGAAAGCTGTCTTTCCACTCTGGCAGGGTATTTGGCGATAGATGAAGTTGCGTTTCGAAGTGCGCTAACTAGTGGTGCATGATCTGTGAAAACAACAAATCTGCTACTGCCAATGATGCTGATAAATGGCGCACTGCGTCGTGGATGGCGAGAAGTTCTCGGCCGAAAGTGTCGTACCTCGTTTCTACTGGTTGGAGAGTACGCGAGTAGAAACTGATAGGCTTCCGAACTCCGTCGATCTCTTGTTCCAACGTGGCTCCAATAGCGAATTCAGAAGCATCTGTCGTGAGTAGAAATGGCTTTTCAAAATCTTGGTGTGTTAGCATTGTGGCATTTGCTAACGAGTTGATGGCAAGTCGAAGTAATTCCTCGTCTTCGGATGACCAAGCAATGATGGAATTCTTGCTAAGTCCTTTTCGGTTCCGCAGGTGCCTGCACCAAGGATAAAGTTGTTTTGAAAGGCCCGGAAGGAACTTGCGATAATAGTTTAGTACTCCCAGGATTTTCTGCAACGCGCTGACAGTCCTTGGTGACTTGATATTCTTGATAGAATTCGTCTTTGCCGGCAACGGTTGAATAGCTTTGGCCGTGATACGATGCCCTAAGAAGTCCACGGATGTAGTTGCAATCTGCGTCTTGTCACAGTTGATCTTGAATCCGTGGTTGGATAAGCGTGAGATGACATTGCGTAGATGCTTCGCATGAGATTCTAGATCTGGACTGAATACCATAATGTCATCGAGATATTACATACAATAAGCAGAGTCGTCGCGAAGTATGTTGTCCATGAATCTTTGAAATGTCTGAGTATCACACTTAAGTCCAAAAGGCTTGTAAAGATATTCAAAAAGGCCAAATGGAGTGATTACTGCAGTTTTCTCGATATCCTCTAGTGCTACCGGGATGTGATGGTAGGCTTGTCTGAGGTCAATCACTGAGAAGAAATTGCTGCCGTTAAGTTTATCAAGTAAAGTGTTAATATTTGGAATAGGATATGCATCAGATTTTGTCACTGAATTTAGCTTACGGTAGTCTTCGCAGGCTCTGTACGATCCGTTTGATTTAGAGACTAAGTGCAGTGGTGACGCCCATGAACTTTTCGATGGTCTGATGATTCCCTATTCCAAAAGCCTTGAGAATTCTTCTTGGGCAGCTTTCAGCTTAGCAGGGGCCAGTGGTCGCTTCTTGAGTGCAATAGGTTGTACTTCTGTGACGATATAATGCATCGTGTTGGAGACTCGTTGCTCTGACTTGTTAAGATCGAAAAGCGATTTGTATTTTTGAAGAGCTGCTGATATCTCTGCTGAATGATGCACTGGGGTTGACTGAATTACTTGTAACTCCAAACGCTCGGAGGCAAGTGTCCAAAAACTTTGCTCAAGTTCGGTGGAGGGGTCGATGATCTTTTGATTGGCAAGATCAACAATTAGCCGAAATTTCAGAAGGAAATCAAGGCCTATTATATTATGTGAGACCTTGGCAATGATGAAGTTGTGGAAAAATTCACGTCGTAGACCTATGTTGAGTGTGCGGTACCGGCAGCCATATGTTGGTATGGGCTCGCCTGTAGTTGTTGCGAGAAGAACGCCTAGCGACATCTCGGCCATTGAATCACCCTTGAGAACTGAGACTGCCGCACCTGTGTCTACGATGAACTCTTTGCCAGTTTTGAAATCAAGAAGGTGCAGAACCTCGTTGGGCTGTTTGGCCGGGTCATGCAAACAAGTAGGCTGGTGATTGCGACCGAAGTTGTCCGTTTGGTTCTCTATGTGAAAAATTCGGCGTGGACGAAAATAGTCGACAGGGATGTCGGATTTTAGTTGGCTTCTTCCCTGTGGTGCCGTTGATGCCGTTGATGTGCAGAAAGTACGGTTTTCTACTTCCTGCGCCAGACGTTTCCTGATACTGATGCACCCTTGTGCCTGGGTCTGTTGTCCTTTCCGTCAGCTGTGGAAATCGGCACTCATTCGGAAATTCTTCGGAACGACAAAGACAGACTTGACATGAATAAAAAACTTCTGGTGGTTATAACACCAGTTCTTTGGGGCATATATATTAAAGGATTGCGGAGATCTCGATCGCCGCCTACCGTTATAATTGGGCTTAGGAACGAATTTGGGTCGAGCATTCACTTGATTTAGCTCGGATTTGGTAATGGCCAATCCTTCTAGAACTTTAGCCATGTTCGCCACTGTTCTCTCTAAAGAGGAGAGTCTATCATCTTGCGGGGGTGAAGAAAAGGATGATGGATTCACTTTGTGTTCCAAAACCCTATATTCTAACTCACATCTCTCAGATAAGTCATCTATAGAGAGAGTGTTGGGAAGCTGTCTGGCAAAGAGTTTTAATGTTTGTGGAAGATTGTTAATAAAAACAACCTTAGTCTCATGGTCAGAAATGTTGGTTTTATACCAACGTTTCCGTAATTCCCTCAGTATTTCGATGGGGCCAAGGTTTGACATGTCTAACTGCGCATATTTGTTTATTATCTGCTCAGTCTCTGTGGGCCCAAGCAAGGATTCTACTTCGTTTTGTAGGCCCAAAATGGGATTAGGTAGCTTCCTAATGGCCTCAAGCTTAGGATAAATCCGTCGCTGCAATTCAGAAGGTAGTTTAGCAAAAACCTTTGACAGTTTTTTGATGACTGTCATAATCAGGAAACGGGGAGAAAGCGGAGTCTACGCGCATAAAAAATAACTCACCATCTCCATCCCAAACAGGAACATCAATATCTAAAATTGGACCTGACATTTTAACAATCTTACGGGATCTTAAAAGCATAAATTACAAGCAATATGAAAATATATAAATATATTTTAACGAAAACGCTTACCCACAAACAGCTTCCACTGTTGCTTGATATTGTCCAGTACAAAAAAACGAACAGAGGCCCCGTTGGCCTTTGATAACAATGTATTATTATTTCAACACAGAACAGCGTCACTCCTTCCAAAAAATTGAAATTGTCCTGTAGGGATGACGAACAGAGGCCCTGTTGGCCTTTAGTGCCAATGAATTATTATTTTCAACAGCAAGAATAACACACTGCTTCCAAAATTTGAAATTTTCTTTTAGGGAAGAAGAACACCACAAATTCACGAATATATACCCAACAAAAAAAAACAGGATCAGGGTAAAGAAAACGCAAATGTTAGTCGATTTATCCCAAACAAATGAAAAGAAAGTCAATTTATTTATACCCAAAAAAAAATCAGATAAATAATCAATATCCTGGCGCGGTCGCCAATTTTCTAAACGCCCCGGCTTCAAGTAAATGCCGTACGACGTTACAAACTCGGTTAAGGTGCTCTGAATATAGATTTTGTTATGATAGGTGGGCAACATTGGCAAGTTCTCAAATTAGAGCATACTGTGAATATCTTGGAGATGACACATTATATTTGTAAGCGCCTGGATAGCTTTGTTAACCACAGTATTCGCTCGATCTATTATAAGGCATTGGTACCTCAGCCTTGCCCGAATGCTAATTTGGCCATAATGGTGCTGTGGAGAGGTTTAGTTTGCCTCATTTCTGTGAGTTATCCTGATAAATTTACTCATAGTAGCAAGGTATTCCTTCTCTCTCTACCCCCCCTCTCTCTCGTAAATCTCACTAATAATTTGTTTAAATTCACTTATATACTTCTTTTCACTCCTTATGGTTATATGGCAGTGAAACATTAGTCACTTGACTTTTGTGTGGCTGGACATGATGATGATGATGATGGGGCCCTTAGCAAGGCCTGTTCGTGCGTTCTCCTGAATTATTCAGAGTGTGAAGATGTCTTAGAGCTTTGGGTGGACTCTGGCTGTTGTTCCATCTGTTGTCGAGTTGTAATCACGATGTGGAAAACTTCGTTCAGGTTCTGCAATTAATTGGCTCGTCTCGCTGGTTGTACCGCAACAAGATGAGTCACGGATGTAGCCAATTGTTGGTGAAACAAATCAAAATCACCGGCGTCGGTATTGACAGCCGACAGAAGGCACACGCGTAACGTAAAGCAGAATGCAAATGCTACAACTGACTTGCATGGTAAATTGCCGTGCTTAAATAGCATGCCACAGTAATATATGTCTACTTGCACACTATTGGTTAAACGGCAAGTTTCGCTTTTTTCTCATTGATGCAACGTAAATAAAATTTAATTTAATTTACGCAATATGTCGGCCATTAATTTGTGTCATTACAAGGGTTTTTATTAAATAAACCGAACCGCGCGCGATCTGCGAGGATCACGCGGTGGACTATTGTGTCACTGCGAACTTATTTCGTTTAGTTGGATAAGTTACACTTTGGATTTACTGTGCATATTCAAGAAGGCCTATCCGAACTTCAGAGAATAATGGGTTAGTATAATGACATGAGTTTAAAACAATAGCAAGCAGTGAACTAAATATTTGTGAGTTTTTTGTCATTGAAGTCTTTATACGGTTTACATATCCTTTTTTAGTGATAATTTTTAACATTGATTCCATTCATGTCATCATGTATTTTCAGTCGAGTTTTTATCATTGAAGTCTTTAAACGATTTACATTTTCCTTTTTAGTGATAACTTTTAACCTTGATTCCATTCATGTCATCATGTATTTTCAATCGAGTTTTTGTCATTGAAGTCGTTATGGGGCTTACCCCTTCATTTTTAATGATAACTTTTAACGATGACTTTTTCCATATCATCTTATGTTTTAAATCGATGGTATAAATACAGTTCAATTCAGACATTTATAAGCGAATAACTGATTGTGCATAAAACATTTCTCTTTGTAAACATAAATCATTTTAATTTTTGTCGTCTAGAAGACGGACAATTCAGTTCAACTGTGAATAGTGTTTAAGACCTATTCTTGCATTAAAATCTGTTTTATTGTCGACCTACACACGGTCAGTGTGGACTAACTGTGAATTATATTTCTATTTGCAACCCTATATCTAATATATGTATGAAACCAAGTTTCGGCTTTCTCATATCAATCATCCGAAAAGGAGCAGAGACTGATTAGGCGCACGGGTAGTAATAATAGCCACCATTGATATGTAGGACGGGTATAGAATCATGAACTAGATAGCAACCTCGCAAAGCACTCCTTCAATACCACGTGAGACAAGTGATTATGAGAAAAGTAAATGAATCGTGTGGATCCATAGGGGTAACGTTGCGTGGCATAGGGTGCAAGTGGTTTGCACAAAGCTAAACATTTGATATGTAGAATATCGAAAAATTAATTTAAAAAATTATTAATTATGCGTTATGCAAAGAAATCTATTGCTACGTTAAAATTGTAGACAGATAGAGCCTAAGGTGCGTGTAGAATGTTGTATGTTTCCACGATCAGGCGGTTCGATAAACGGTTTCAACCTGTCTATACTTATCGAATTAGGTGTCATACCTTGCGTGATAATGAAGTACTTCGGCTATCTGAGCAAAATTGGGTAAGGACCGTGATACATTCTTTGTATTAGTGAAACAGCAGCGTCGTTACAAACAAGTACTCTCTTGCAGTTGTGGAGCTGCGGGTGAACGAAGACTGAACGAAGCGTATGTCTCGGCTGTTGTTCAGACATGTTATCGAAATGAAGTCGGAGGCAGGAAGCTTCGACTTGTTGGTAATCCTGTGCGGGTAGTAGACGTGGGAGCTGACTGGGCAGGCGTAGATCCATGTCATACAAGGGTTGTGACGCAGACGTTTTAATAGATTCGCGAGTACGGGAATGCATGGCAAGTAGAACTAAAGGGAGGGCATGGACCCAATTTACAGTAATGGGCGAGGATGCTAAAGCAGCATTGAGTTCCCTATGCATTCTTTCTATCATACCGTTATATTGAGGATGGTAGGCAGTCGTCTAGTGCACTCCATGAACCGCAAGATTGTTTTGAAACGATCCGATGAGTAGAAAGCACCTCTATCAGTAATGACCTCATTGGAAACACCATAATGGTATATCCGTGCAGAGATAAAACCGCTAGTGACTTCGTCTGCAGAAATGATGCCAAGTGGTAATGCCGCAAACAAATGTGTAAATCTATCAATCATAGTTAGAAGGTAGCTGAAACCTTGAACATTTTTCAGATGTACTATGTCGATGTGGACAATGGGTAGGCGTGAAGTAGTTTGGATATGTTGTAACTTAGAACGAGTGTTCCGTGCGATCTGGTTTTACTGGCAAATGGCACACTCGGAGACGCATCGTTTAGCGTTCTGACTAAGTTTGTGATCCCAGAAACGATCTGTAAGAAGTCTGACAGTGGCCTTGCGTTTTGGGTGAGAAATTGACTGAATTGAGCCGAAAACATTTCTCTCAAGGTTGGTCGGCAGAACTAGCTTTTTGGGCTGCATGTCCGTGATGTAAACAATAGGTAAGCCTTCCCAGAGACAACATACGAAATTGGTGTGGTGACGGGCTATTGATCTATGAATTTTGAGTGTCACGGCGCTGTTCTGTTCGCAGGAGAGCTGGCGTTAGTGCAGGTTCCCTGACGGTCACAGAATTGACAACGAATGGTGACGGCGAAGGAGGTTGCAGCGAGACGTCTGGCCTGGAAAGGGGGTCCGCAATGAAGTTTTGTTCACCCTTGACATGAAAGATGTCGAATTTTCATTTGCTTAGATGTGACAGCTGTCTTCCCACTCTGGAAAGGTACTTGGCAACAGTTGAAGTTGCGTTTCAAAGTGCGCTAACTAATGGTGCATGATCAGTAAAAACAACAAATCTGCTTCTGCCAATGATGCTGATAATGTGGCGTACAGCGTCGTGGATGGCGAAGAGTTTTCGACCAAAAATTTCATACTGGTTTTGCTCATCACCCGGATTTTATTTCAACTGTGGAAGTAGATTTTAGTAAGCGTTTCGTTTCACGTCTTTTTATACATTTAATCTTGCTCATAAATGTATGCTTTTAAGATCCCGTAAGATTGTTTGAATGTCAGGTCCAATTTTAGATATTGATGTACCTGTTTGGGATGGAGATAGCTAACTATTCTTTATGCGCGTAGACTCCCTTTCTTTCCGTTTTCAGATTTTGACATTCAGCAAAAACTTTCAAAGGTTTTTGCTAAACTACCTTTAGAAATGCTGCGACGGATTTATTCGAAGCCTAAGGCCATTAGGAAACTACCAATCCTATTTTAGGCCTCCAAAATGAACTCGAATCTTTTCTGAGTCCCACTGAAACTGAGCTGATAATAAATAAATATGCGCAGTTATACATGCCAAAACTTGGCACCATTGAGATTTCAAGGGAATTGCGGAAACGTTGATATAGAACCAATATTTATGATCATGAGGCTAAGTTTGTTTTTATTAACAATCATACCCAGCCAATAAAATTGTTCGCCAGACACCTCCCCAACACTCTCTCAATAGTTGACTTGTCTGAGAGTTGCGAGTCAGAATTTAGGATTTTGGAAATTAAGTTAAATTCGTCATCCTTTTGTCCTGATGATCGGATATCCTCTCTAGAGAGGACAATAGCAAACATGGCTAATGTTCTGAAAGGATTAAACGCACGACCCATTTTTCCACCCAAAACACAAAATAACAGTAGGCGACGATCTTCATCCCCGCAATTCCTTAACGGATATGCCAAAAAGAACAGGTACTATAATTACCAGAAGTTTTTTTATTCATGTCAAGTTTGTCTCTGTCGTTCGGAAGAATTTCTGAATGAATGCCGATTTCCACACTTCACGGGGAAGACCACAGAAAACAAGCACAGTGAAGCATCAGGATCGGGAAACGTTTGGCGCATAAAGTAGAAGGCCAACATTCTGCGCATCAACGGCATCAACAGCGCCACAAGGAAGCAATCACTTATAATCTGACATTCCTATTGACTGTTTCCGTTTACGCCGGATATCCCCATAGATAGCCAAAATGACATTGTTAATTGCAATCACCTGCCCACTTTTTGCAAGATCCGGCCAAACAGCTCAACAAACTTCTACATCGTCATGATTTCAGAACTGGCGAAGAATTCATCGTAGACACAAGTCCAGCATTCTCAGCTCCCAAGGGTGATTCAATGGCCGAGATATCGCTAGGCGTTTTTCTCGCAATAGCTACATTGGAGCCCATACCTATTTATGGCAGCCGGCATCGCACACTCAACATAGGTTTACGGCATTAATTTACTCACAACTTCAACACCGCCAAAGTCTCACACAGTATTTTAACACGCGGCTCCGCGTTACAATCCAACGATGTTCAATTTTGACAAATATGGTACTCTTTAAGGTCAAATAATCTAACTCTGTTCTTACACAATATTTAATTAACTGTGATTATAGAAACAATCTCTGTTAGTTTCAAGCAGTTTTAATTGAGATTTCTTGAACTGCAATTTTATTTGTAATTAATAGGGTTTTTTATTAAAGATACACACCCAAGCGCAATACGCAGGGAACATGCGGTGGACTATAGTGTCATAGTGGATTTATTTCTCTTCGTTGGATTATTCGCAGTTTATACAAGTGACTTACTGTTTGCATCTAATTATACCTATCCGAATTTCAGAGTACAATGGATTATTATAATTAAATAATTTAAAATCATAGCAAACAGTGAATTAATTATTTGTGAAGTCTTTTCATTGAAGTTTTTACACGATTCTGATCTATTTATCACCAGTGACAACTTTTACCAATGACTTTACTCATATCATCATATATTTTCAATTGGTTACATATGTTAACCGCAATTCAGCCATTTGTGAAAGAATAATTGCTTGTGCATAAGATATTCAACTTTGTAAACAGTATTCATTTTTTGCCGTCTAGAGCACGGACAATTTTGTTTGACCGTGTCTTGTGTATAAGACATTCAATTGTGTTAACAATTTCATTTTATTGCCGTCTAGAGCACGGTCAATTTGGACTAACTATGAACTTACATGCAACGTTATTTACAATACATTTGTGATCATTCGTATTAGTCTTCTCATATAACCCATCGGAAAAAGGCCGAGGATTGATCATAAAAACGGATCACAACAGCCGATAACAATCATATGTAGGGAGAAAAACTCCTGCATAAATGGTGCCCTAGTTTGTCAAACTCATAGCCAGCAAAGAATTAATAAACATCTAGATTTTGAGAACTTCAAGCACTTCTTTGGATGAATGCCACGAGGGAAAGTAAATTCTAAGACACATATCACAGAAAAACACCCTCTCGAGATTACAATCCTCGAAGACAGCCGCACGATGACGGGTGAGGACGATGCCATCTATTCTCGACAACACTCATACGCATAAGATGATGTCCAGTTTAGGAAATGCAGGAAGCCCGGTGGTGATACCAGCAACAGGCCGCACCAACACATGGAAACAGTATAAAATATGCCAATTCGATCCAGACTACCTTGACGAGTGGGTCGACGATGTTACTTTATTGGCCAAGGTGTCCAATATAATAGACGAGGGCTCAATATTTTTGAGGGCTTGGGAGACGCGGACTCAAAGATATTCTGCATCAATACACTGAGGGCACATGTGCACAGCCATGGCAGAGCCTGACACGCGCCGTCAAGTAGCGTTTGACACCAGATCGAGAAGACAGGCTTACAGAATTAATGAGCCAGATGTCCCTAGGTAGCCGCACGCCTTCTGAGATATTTAGGGAGATGGAGCAGAAAGCCTTGGAATTCAACCTGCCCAAGGAAATCGTAATGCGACTTTTCATACAGATGCTCCCGCCGACACTACAAGAGATGGCCATGTTCCTGCGCAAATCCCTCGAAGTACAAGATGACGTTCTGCCGGCACGTCTAGACAAGTTGTGGAGGAAACACCACTACAGCTCACCTGCTCTAGAGAAAGGCCACATCACCTCCAGATTGTCCGAATCACAATCCACTGCATCATCAGCTGGAACAAATGTCACGAATGAACGCCACATCAGCCTGCTCGAGAACCTCACTGCCAGGCCAAATTTTGCCTCAGTCGATGCCGTCCATAATAGACGCGACCAGAGCAGGCGTGACCAGTGTTGATCACCGTCCCGGAATAGTGCCAGGAGGTCGACGTCGAGAGACCGAGCCACAGTTCCACAATTACCAGCTGAGTCGTGTCCGAATCACCGCAGCTATGGCCAATCCACACGTTATTGCCTCAAAAACGACTGCATATTCCCGCGCACAGACGCGACGTTCAAGTAGGCGCGGTCATCCTTAACAACTCAGGAGGATCCGCCCATGGAAGGTTCGGAAAACTGCTGGATCAGCCTCCTCTGCGGCAGTAGAAGCTGAGCACCCAAAGATCGTTGTCCGCTCCACGTCTGATGGCACGAAACACGTTGCTTTCGCGTTAGAGCGCAATCAAACTATTGTATTTACAGCGACGGCTCCAGTAAAGTCATGCTTCAAACGCCCAAACGCCAGCAACCAGTCTCATCGTCAGTTGCCACTATCAACATTCTTTCTCATCCGTGACGCAACCTCTGGCGAATTATTTCTCATAGACACTGGATCAGATGTAAGCTTACTACGCCACAATTATTTCAAACCTACCCACCCAGTCGACACCAGCAATATGACCTGCGCCAATGGCTCCTGTATAGCGACGTTTGGAGTACGAGTACACACAATCTCGTTTTCCAACTCAAAAAGATGTTTCAATTATCCTTTAATCATTGCCAGCACGACAAGAAACATCACTGAAGGTGACTTTCTTGAACATTTGAACCTGACCATTCGTCCAAGAACACGAGAGATACGACTGCAGACAATCAGTTGCTCTAATCAGCGTTAAAACATACGACTCGCGCCAAAGCGGTCTCATCCGTACAGCTAATTCCTCCAGTTTCTCATGTATCGCAACTGGACGATGTTCTGAAACGTCATGAAGAAATTTTCAAACCTATCACCTTCACGCCCGATCTCAAGAGGAAGCGTGCCATCACAGCCCATCGTATCATCTTGTCGAAACCAATGCCTCATCCTCCACGGGCACGTCCATTGGCACCACACAAACATAAAGCCGCCGAGCAAGAATTCGCCATGCTACGTCAACAAGGCATCTGTACACGATCCAGCTCACTTTTTGCGTCGCGTGTGGTAGTAGTACCAAAGAGTGAACCAGCAACATTCATGGTGCGCGGGGATTATCGTATTCTCAATTCTTGCACACAGTCTGATTCGTACATCCTGCCAAATCCAGCTGACCTACTCAGATCTGCTAATGGTCATGCTGTGTATTTAAAACTTGACCTAGTGAAAGCCTACTATCAAGTACCGATGGAAAAAGACTCCGTATCATATACTGCACTCAGATTCACCGGAGGTGGGACCGACGAATATCACTATATGCCGTTCGGTCTCAAGAATGCCTTGCAAATATTCCAATGCGTTATGATTAAATACTAGATGGCCTATCATTTGTAATTCCATATTTAGACCACATCCTGGTATTCTCCAACTCAATGTCCGAATATATACAACATATTGAGATCATGCTCACACGTCTAGCAGACTATGGCCTCCGACTTCATGGCAACAAATGCGTCTTTGCACAGAAATCAATTGAATTCCTCGGTCATCAAATTTCTGAAGAAGGCATGACACCTATACCTGCTGAGGTGCGTGCTATTCAAGATCTACAGCTTCCAACCACAGTTCGAGCATTAGGACGATTCTTGGGCAAGATGAACTACTATTCTCGATTTGTATTCTGCCTTGCCAAGATTCTGGCACCTCTTCACAAATATCTTGTGACAGAAAGCGGTTTTGTCAAGAAATCACAACCGATTCAGCTCAACCTGGACGACATGCAGGCTTACGAGGATGCCAAAAGGGCCTTATGCAAAGCGACCATGCAACATTCCCCTGATTGGTCTCAACCTTTTGAATTGATAACTGACCATCCGACGTTGCCATAGGCGCAGTACTTCAAAAGTCCATCAATGGCATACACCAACCTATCGCCTTCTATTCGCAAAAACCACAACCTCGCGAGACGCGATATGATACATTAGGGAAAGAGTTACTCGCAATCTACCGGTCGATCGTACACTTCCACACCTATCTGGATGGCCGAAAATTCAAGACCTACACAGACAATCTTCCTCTACTTCCGATGCTCAGATGAAAGAAAGAGTATTTATATTCACGACGTGTCAACTCACAACTTACACGAATACACGAGTATGAATATGAAGTCACTCATGTCAAAGGATCAGAAAATGTGGTCGCAGACTCCCTAAGCCGTCCTGCAGACCTCTGTGCCTCAATAATGTGTCCTTCATCTATAAGCACTCAGGAATTGCAAGCAGCTCAGCAAGATGATCCATCACTTCGGACATTTGATGTCAATCGCCTGAAAACATTTGATTATGATGGAACTCTGCTGCAGTGTGAAATAACTGGCGTGGGCCCTCGGCCTTTTATACCTGAAAAACTCCGTCACAAGATCTTCGAAGTCTACCATTCAATGAGCCACCCATCTGGCGAAGCACCAGTAGAAATCCTATCCAGAACGTATTTTTGGCCTGGCGTGCGACGAGATATCAAGATGTGGTCAAAACAATGTCTAGAATGTCAGAAATGCAAAGTGACGAGACACACCAAAACGGCTCCACAAGTCATTCAAGTGCCCAAAGTCCGGTTTACGCACATACACGTTGATCTGGTAACCTTACCTGCCGTGAACAATATGCGATATCTACTGTCAATACGGGATCGCACCACTCGATGATATGAGGCCATACCACTGCCAGACATGAAGCAAGAAACTGTCAGTTATGCTTTAGAGCTCAATTGGTTCTCTCGGTTCGTTGCTCCAGCTGAAGTGACAACCGATCGTGGCGCACAATTCCTCGGAGAAGAGTTCGCAGCCCTACTGCAATACTATGGTGTCAAACACTCCGTGACCGCGGCTCGCAACCCGAGAGCAAATGGTTTCGTCGAAAGGCCACACCGAGAACTGAAAGCGGCGCTCAAGGCTAGCCCAGAAGAAAATTGGCTTGCGGCTTTACCGAAAGTACTCCTATCAATGCGTACAAGACCTCGTGAGCCGATCAAATGTAGCTCCGCTGAAATGGTATTTGGCGAATGTCTACGGCTGCCTGGCGAACTTGTCCGATCACGCTCTGAAACTGCAATAACGATGAACGATCCAGCATTTCTGTTTCCACTTCGCAGTTTTCTACAATATAACGCTCAGAATCGGCAGATCTGTCCTACACGTCAGCAACATGGTCCAATTTATAAACGCAAAGATTTTGATAGCTGCAAATGGTTCTTCATTAACAACGATATGGATAACAGGATTCTAGCTAAACCGAAGCGCGGTCCTTATCGTGTGTTAGATCGACGTCAGAATTACATCATTTTGGAGATTAATGGCAAAGCTGAAGCGGTCTCCAAACACAGACTATCC